>JZKD02S0693708.1:243729-264263 GCA_000966675.3 Picea glauca
GAATGGTTTAAGTATAAGTTGAAAAAGTTTTTTAAATTTTACTTGATACTGATTCACCCCCCTCTCGGTATCAATAGTCATGCATTCAAGGCTTTGCGTTGATGAGTTTCTCTGTCAGGTTGTGCATGAATATGTTAGTCAGACTGCCCATGCAGTCTTATGTTAGACATGATCTCTGTCAATTTGGGCTGATGGTCTGCCTTCATGATTGGTCCTTTTTCTGGCCTTCTATTTAAGGAATGAGATGATGTCTCAACCACCTCACTGTCTTCCATTAACTGCTACATCAGGATCGGAGTGGGAAGAGTCAATGCGACACCTGTCACTTGCTGAGATCTGGCAGGGAACACATGAAGGAGGACATGGATGTTGTTGATGTCGTGCTGGTGAGATGGTTGGCGCGAATTGGCATGGAATGACAAGTGATTGGAAACTAGGTGGAAAGATGTGGCGGTAGAACGATGACTGGAAAAGCGTGGGTGTCATAATGCAGGTGTTGAGGCGCAAAAGTGTAGGGGTGATGTGGCATGGTAAGATGACATGGAGGTAGAGGGGAGGTTGCGGTGGAAGGGTGAAGTGGGGAAAACAACACAAGTGAAGACGACATGGGAGAAAAATGTCGAGAAGCGAGAGGCGGAGGTGAAAAGGGAGATGTGACATGAAGTGGGAGTGGGAGACACATGGCAGACAGTGATAGAGAGATGTGACAGTGGCTAGGGGACAAGCGTGAGTCGGTGTTGTGAGTGGAGGACAGGTGCCGGCAGGAGCGAGGGTGGTAAGAGGAGGCGGTAAAGTGGTCTGCTTGAAGGGGGGGCAGTAAGTGGTAAGAGGTTTAGTGTGGGGGGTCCAAGTTAGTGAGGAAGTGCCACGTTAGTAGGGGCCCCACGCCAAAAAACCGCTTGCTCGGACACTCCCCTAGTTAAAGGTAGAAGGTCGGAGGGGGTCTGAGCTGTGTAGAGGGTCGTTGATCTGAGTGCTTCATGCTCAGCCACATATCTGAGCATTGTCTTTAGCACAACACGCCCGAACCATCGCTTTGCCCCAAAACTTAGGATAAAACACATGTCATGGGTTTTTCCCCCCTTTTTCATTCATTTTTCACCAAGGTGCCATTTCCCAAGGGAAAAACACCCCTTTAGAAATAATATGTTCTAACATTAGGCTCCATGGGGGATAGAGACCTCCCTGGGAGGCTCTAAGAACTTCAGAAGATTCAGTGCCTTAGTGTTGGGTTGTGGAGTCAGCTATTAAAATAAAAGAAAAATGATATTTACAATGACATAGGGAAGTCATTCATGTCTCAAAGAAAGAACCTTTTCAGAAAATGCCTATTTACAAGGCCACCAAAAACTTCAACATCCTCTAAATTTTGCAACCTGTAAGTGTTATTCAGAAATATCTCAAAGATCTTGAATGACCCGATCCACAAAGCTTTGAACTTGCCATGTTTTTTTTTGTCTTGCTTGTGTGCATCCCATTTGAGTACTAGGTCTCCTAGCTAGAAATCCTCCTTTCTTACCTTTCTGTCAAAATATTTCTTGATCCTCTGTTGATGTTCATGTGCTCTGTCCAATATCTTCTCTCCAGTTTGTTGCACCTCTACCAACTGTTGCATTCTTCTGATCATATCATCAGGATCCCCTTGGTATTATTGGAATAATTTTTCCACTGGAAGGGCGAGCTGAGAAGGAAAGATGGCCTCAAATCCATACACAAGATGAAAAGGAGAGACACCAAGAGATCTCTTTATTGTCACTTTGTCTTCCTACAGAGAAAATTTGAGCTTTGAATATCATGCTTTCTTGTTATCCTCTAGCCGTCTTTTGATAATTTTTATAAGGCTCTTGTTAGAGGACTCTGTCAATCCATTCCTTTGGAGGTAGTAAGGACTTGAATGAATCAATGAAATTCCAAACTGTTCACAAAATTGGATCAATGGTTCAGCTTTGAAAGATGTAGCATTATCAGTGATGATTTTGTTCGGACAACCAAATCTTGCCATAATATCAAGAAAACCAATGATTACATTGTGAGAAGCACTCCCTGTGGGGATGGATTCTATCCACTTGGTAAATTAATTAGTGGCAGTCGAGATCCACTGGTGTTGTCCGCTTAAAGCAGGATGAATTTCCAGAATAAAGTGTAGGCCCCACTGCTGAAAAGGTCCTGAAGCTATAACAAGATTTAATGGAAAATGCTTGATTTTCTTCTTTCCAGAGAATTTTTGACATTTAATACAAGCCCTGATATTTCCATATACATCAGTGAATAGGCTAGGACAGAAGTACCCAGCCCTGAGAATTTTATAGGTTGTAGTTCTCCAAAAATGATGTCCCCCACATATGTTGTCATGAAAATCAAACATAATCTTTTGGGCCTCTTGTGGATATAAACATATTAGAAGCACTCCTAGGGGGTATTTCCAATACAAGACCTAATCAATAAGGAAATATTTATTTTCTTTAATATTTAGAGCTCTTGTCTTGATTCCCCCCATTCCATCAGGAGGTCATAAATTTTGCAGAAAAAATATAATGTAATTGTACCAAATACATCATGCCAATGGAGGGTCGATCTGGGATCCTTCATCAGAAAACTCATCTTGCTAATTTTATGAGAAAGTGTGGATGAAATTGACCCTCAAGGATTTGCAATTAGATTCAGCCAGCATCCTAGCTAAACCTTGGCCTTTAATCAACTTAGTGGGCTTTATTTCAAGATCAAATTCAAGGATTTTGGCAATCCACTTTCTCCTTCTTTCGTCTATGTCAAGCTGAATGAGAATGTCCTTCACAGAAGCTGAAGGAACATATGCAATAACTTTTGAATGTAAGACATAGATTCTGAAATCCTTGAGGGATTTCACCAAAGTATAGGCTTGTTTCTCCATGATGTCATATTTTGTCTCGGCATCTCTCAATTCCCTACTGAAAAAAGGAAATGGGATGCTCTAACCCCTCAACATTCTTCTGCAATAAGACGACTTCCACTGTGTCAAATGAAGAAAAGGAAAAACTGGGAAAATCCTTGGAGTAGTCAGGAATGATGAGCACAGGTGCCTCAATCAATTCCTTCTTGATCTGGTTGAAAGCTTCTCTAGACTCGATGGTCCATTTCACTTCATTTCCCTTCTTGAGCATGGTTGTAATGCATTTAACTAGTTCAACAAAATTAGAAATAAACCTTCTTAAAAGGTTGATTTTACCTAAGAAGGACTGGACTTCTTTCTTAGATCTAGGGAGTGGCAATGTTTGGATAGCTTCTACCCTTATTGAATCAATCCTAACCCCCTCGACTGATACTATGTGCCCCAACAATTTTCCCTCTTGCATGGAAAACAATGACTTTTTGGGATTAAGGGAGAGACCAAGTTTTCTGCATTTTAAGAAGACCCTTCTTAGATGATAAAAAGTTCTTTATCAGACCAAGAAAAAACTGTAATGTCATCCATATAGACGACTACGAATTTATCATTTTCTCCAATGAAGGTAATGTCCATATCTCGCTGAAAGGTCGCCCCTACGTTCATCAATCCAAAGGGCATGTTGGCATACATGAATGTGCCCTAAGGAGTGGTGAAGGTTGTCTTTTCTATGTCTTCAGGCAGGACAAAGATCTTATTGTAGCCAGAAAATACATCAATCATGGAGATCCTATATGCACTTGTCACCCTTTGCAATATGTGTTCCCTCTTTGGAAAAGGGTAATTGTCCTTCTTAGATCTTATGTTCAGGTTTTTGAAATCGACACACAGTCTGATTTCTCCATTCTTATTTCTCACCAGGACTAGGTTGACTACCCATTCATAGTATATTAATGGGACAATGATCTAGGCATCCAAGAGCCTTTTTACCTCCCTCTCCAAAATAGGCAGTAGCATGGGGTTTATTTATCTCAATTTCTGCCTAAATGGTTTGGCCTCTTCCTTCAATGAGATATTATGCTCAATGACATTTGTGTCGTATATTCTGAGATCTTCATATGTCCAAGAGAACACATCAACAAACTCGTTTATCATCTTGGCATACTCGACCCTTTGTTCATTTGATAAGATTCTTGACAACTTGACAAATGTTGGATCCTCCTGTGTACCAATATTGCACTCAGCTACATCAACGTCATCATTTGAAATTTTTCCCTTTACTGCCACATCATTCCTGTCAAATAGTCTTTCCAAAGGGACCAATCCCTTTGGGATGTGATTACAAGGCAACTGAACAATATGATGATTAGAAATTTTGTTCAGAAAAACATCAGCATGAGGATTTATTCCAGAATCAGTATCTTGATCAATGTGTAATGCAGAAAACTCATCAACAGTCTCCAGGAATCTTTTGATCTCAATATCATCCTCAAACAATTTCCAATGCTTGACATTGTTAGGTATAGAGGGTCTATATTTCACTTCTACATCATACCTAAGTTTAGGTGGCATAGGGACTCTAAAATTACTTGTTGAAACAACCAGAGAATCGGCCATGGAATTCTCTTCTCTTGGATCAAATGAAGTGTTGAAAGCTAAAAAAAAACTATCAACTAGATCCCACACTTCATTTCTATAACTTCTAAGCCGAGGGTGCTTGTATTGATAAATATTTCTGATCTGATGGATGATTAAATCAACATCCCCAAACACTGATATCTCTTTAATCCCCATGTCTTTTACAACCCTCAAACCCAAAACAAGAGCCTCATATTCTGCCACATTGTTGGTAGTTTCAAATTCTAACTTGTAGGAAAAAGATACGGTCTCTTGAGAAGGTGAAAAAAATACCACTCCAGCACCAACACCTTCCTTAGAAGAGGCTCCATCAATTTCTTTTTTCCAAGCATAGGTGATTGGAGGAGTATTTTCACAAAAAGTAATGGATTGCTCTCTGATTTCAAGAGGAAGTTCAAGAGCATCAATGAGTTGCAATAAGATGGATCCCAAATCAGTATTGAGTGAAAAAATAGGATGGTTGGTGGATTCTACTTCGTTACTAATAATGTAGGCCAAATGATCTTCTCTGTACAGTCTTCTATGCTCCCCCCCAAACACAGGAATGGTAGCATATGTGAGGTCCATATGCAATGTTCCCCCAATTCTTTTTATCCAATATCTTGACAAGAGCATGCCAAACTTGGGGGGAACATCAGCCACCACGATATCCATGACCACACTCTTCATGGGCAACTTAAACAAGGTCACAACTAGATCTTTGATGACCCCAAGACACTGCACTTTCCTAGAATCAAAATAATACAAGTCATGGTAAGTCTTTGTGATTTCTAATCCAAGTTCATCCATGAACATTTTGGGCATGATATTATGGGATGCCCCTAAGTTCATCAAACAATTATGAAACACCTTTATATGTATGTTCAGTGAGGTGTAGAAGGGAGGGGATGAATAATCTCTATATTCTACCAAAGTACCTAAGATTATTGTTGTCTTTTTATCTTGAAGGTTTACTGAGTCTGTGGAATGACATGGTGGTTCAGACTGCAATAGTTTAGAGAGGGGCCTTTTAAAATATTCATGCTTGACCAGCTCTGAAAGGGGTACAAAGATCCTTATCTTTTGAATTTCGTGCTCAAAGTTAAAAGAGCAGGGGGGGTTTAGAATTTCCCTCACTTATGGGATAGGACCTTTGAATATTGGTGAGGGGTTCTATGTTTTATTTTCCTTGTTGTTTTCTGCTTCATCTTTAGAAGACATCTCTTCTCTGGGAGGCTGATCAGGGATGTCAGAATTTCCTTCTTTCTTCTTAGAACCGAGGTTATATTTATTGGGACTACTATTGGTCTTCTCCCCCTTACTCAGCTCATTTATTTGGTTGTCCATGAGGGATTCCTCGTATGAAGATTGGTTTAAATGGGGAAATGGGGAGGTGTCTCCAAGACAATGAATTTTGAGATCAATCTCTTCTTTCTCTCCTTCCTCATCAATGACGAGGTTATTTTGGAAAGGGGTTTGGATTTCCTGATAATCCCTATCTCTTTTCCGAGGCTCTCTTGGGAGTATTTGAGGGGTATTATTTGGTATTTTGAAGTTACCTCTGTTATCAACATTTTGGGCACTCTTATGACTTTGCTTCCCTTCAAATTTCATCTTCTCCATTTCTACAGAAAGATATTTTACTAGCTTGATCAATTCATCTACTTGAGGGTGGGACGTTGAGGAACCGAAGGTTGAGGCTTCATATATCCCCCTTCCTCTATCTCTATCATATTTATTCCTAATTTTATCAACTACCAATACATTGGATTCTACTTCCAGGGCTACATATTTCTTATGGACCAATGAAGTAGCTCTTCTCTCTCTTAACAAGAGGTGGAAATCAGGGTCGAAAGCACTAGCATAAGTAATTTTGGCAGAGGCTTATGTAGGCTTTATCTCAGTAGGGATCTTATTGTACATTTTTTTGAATCTTTTGGAGAAGTCAGAGACAGATTCTCCCTCTTTTCTCTTTAGGGACTCGAACTCTGTGATATAATACATAAATTCCTTTTTATCCCCCCACTATTTGAAGAAAACGTCATCCAAAGCCTCAATCCCAGCAATGGATCCAGAGGTCAATCCCCTAAACCATTTCCTAGACTCACCATCAAGGCTCTAGACAAAGACTCTCATCCACACATCCTCGTTTTCAATATTTAGATTGTCTGCATAACTGTAGAAGGAATCCAGATGTTCTTCAGCAGTTATGTTCTCTTATCTAGTGAATTTGGGCATGTATTTTAGGTAATCTCCAACAGGGAGAGCATTCATTAGCTGAGGTAAGATTAGAGGGGCGTATCTTGCAGCCACTATGGCATCCATTATGTTCCTAGGGGGATTAGAACCTGCCATTGGGATGTGAATTGGAGGAGAACTAGGAGGGGATGGTGTTTGAACATGGGAGACTGGAAGTGTGTTTCTAGGAGCAAAGGGAAATGATTGAGGATTTGTAGAAAAGGCCACAGGGCTCGAGGGAACTGAGATTTCCCCTTCTGTAAAAGAAACAACTCTAACAAGGGGAGGAGTGGTAAATCCCAGAGTGGGAAAATATTTAGGGGAGATAGGAGTGACAAAGGTTTCTCCCTCCAATCCAAGACCAGGAGGGGATAAATCAAAATTAACACTCTCAAACTTTAAACTTCGGGAAACTCCAACATATGGTATAACAGGAGAATGAGAAGAAAATATTGGATTCTCTATAGGAGGATGGTGAAAATCATCAGAAATACCTGGTTCAACAGCCGAAGTACTTTCCTGGAGGATCTTCCATCTTCTGATGACTTTCTCTAGGTTAGCTTTAGGTGTTGCTAGAGGAAGCTATGGCGTAGACCTTGTGTGTCTGCCTCTGGAAGTCATAACTGAAACAGTGGATTTGCACCAATGGATTCACCAGGTGCAAGCTGCAATCCTCGGTGGTTCTGATGTCTTATGCACCTTTATAATTAGAAGCTCATTGTCGTTCAATCCCAAGGAAAATTCTTCAATTCGTTCCTGACAACGACGCCATAAATGTTAGCACTAGAAGTCACCCTCCGATTGCAAAGAAGGTAAGCCCAGTACCGATCAGAGTTTTATATGTCACAGATTGGTTTTAAAGAGATCAAATGGGCACAAACTGAAGATGATATCATTTTAACTTAGAAAACTGGATCGGTATGCACAAGCAGGTGAGGTCTTGATTTAAATTCAGTCAGTACGTTGTAGTAAAGGTGGGTAGGAGGAAGAAATGGTGAGGGGAATGTAAAGTTCTACTATGGACATCAGGTCTTCCAGCAGCCTAAGGAAAAAATTCAAATACAAGATCCTCTTGGATTCAAAACTTCTGGAAACTAAAGAATGTTAATAACAACACTACAATCAAACCTAAATTACAATACAGTCAAAACAATCCATGTGAATCCTTCAATCATGGACACTTCAGTATCAGAGGAAAATAAGATGAAAAGAAGTTGACTTTCATTAAAAAATAAGTCTATAATCAAAATACATAACTAGAGAACCAGAAGCTTCATCAAAAGTTTACAGTACAGGAGCATTTCTCAACCATCGACCCTAACAAAATGGCAAAAATTCCTTCATATAATCAGAACTAGCTCTGATTTCCCGAGGCACGATCACATCATCCGTTCAATGCTTTGAGTCGATGAGTTTCTCTGTTAGGCTGTGCATGCCGATGTTAGTCATACTACCCATGCATTCTTCTGTCGAACGCGATCTCTGTCAGTCTGGGTTGATGGTCTGCCTTCATGGTTGGTCCTTTTTCTGGCCTTCAATTTAAGGAATGAGACGATGTCTCAACCACCTCACCCACTTCCATTAACTACTACATCGAGATCGGAGCAGGCAGAGTCAACGTGACACCTGCCACTTTCTAAGCTCTGGTAGGGAACACAAGCAGGAGGACGTGCTGGTGAGATGGTTGGCGTGAACCAACATGGAACGACAAGTGATTGGAGGCCAGGTGGAAAGATGTGGCGGAAAAATAGTGACTGGAAAAGCATGGGCATCAGAATGCAGGCACTGAGGTGAAAAAGTGTAGGGGTGATGTGTCATGGGAATATCACGTGGAGGCAGAGGGGAGGCTTTGGTGGCAAGGCGAAGAGGGCACAACAACACAGGTGGAGGTAACATGGGAGACATATGTCGAGAAGTAAGAGGCGGAGGTGAAAAGGGTATGTGACATGAAGTGGGAGTGGGAGACACGTGTCAGGTGGTGATAGAGATATGTGACAGTGGCTAGGGGTCAAGCGTGAGTGGGGGTTGTGAGTGGAGGATAGGTGGAGATGGGAGAAAGGGCGGTAATCGAAGGCGGCAAATAGGTCTTCTAGGAGGGGGGGGTAGGTGGTAATAGGTTTAGTACGAGGGGGGATCCGAGTTAGCGAGGAAGCACCACATTAGTGGGGGCCCCGCACTAGAAAATCGCTTGCTTGGACCCCCCCCTAGCGATAAAGGTATAAGGTCGGAGGGGGTCCGATCTATGTCGAGGGCCGTTGATCTAAGTGCTCCATGCTCGGCTATATATCTGAGCATTTGTTTTAGCACAACGCGCCCCAACCATGACTTTTCCCCAAAACTTAGGATAAAACACATTTCGTGGGTTTTTTCCCCCCTTTTTCATGCATTTTTCACCAAGGTGCCATTTCCTAAGGGAAAAACACCCCTTTAGAAATAATATGTGATAATAGGGTCCAAGGGGAGTGAGTTGTAATTTACTTTTCCCTACTTTTTGGCACTTGTAAATCTATCCCTAAGCCAAATGTCTCCCAGTAATCTAGTGGGAAATGAGAAGGCCAATATGAATTCGTTGGTAGAAGTAGCTACACCCCTGAGGGATTAGAAAATAGGGTGAAACCTTGTGTGAAGGGGGATGACTTATTAAGGGATGTTGGGAAATTTTACATAAATAAGAAATATGTTTCTGACTTGTGTTATTGGGAGAAAATTGATTGTTTCTCTAACTTGGTCTAAGTGGATTTATAAGGTCGGGAGTGTGATCTCTTTCTCAATGGGTACTAATGCTCATTTGTTTTTTTCTATTGTTTATTTTATGCCTTTGGTATGCCACTGATGAGTATGATATTTTCCTATCCATATGTACTCATGAGGATCTAGGGTGGTAGAAAGAATTGTAACACCCTAATGTAGAAATTGTTTAGTTGATCATACTACTTCCTACTATAAATATTGGACTTTAGTTGTAGCTACAATTATTACTAGATGATTTAATGTATTACAATTTGATGACTCTATTTATAATTGAAATTACCCTTCACAACCTCATTTATGTACTTTATGTTATTGAATTAATTATACTATGATTTTTTTAGTTGTAATTTAAAATTAGGAAAAAAATTGCAAATAAAAGGATTGTTACAAAATCCAATCACATATGTAGAGAAATGCCCACCCTAATTTTCTCCTTATAGCATGGAAAATTATATATCTACTTGACACCCTAAGCTAGCCATGGGAACACTTGAAGATAATGGTTGAATGTGTGAGGCATGCATAACCTTCGTCAATTTGGTCTAGCTTGTGTGGTTGTGGGTTGGAGTGTTATCCTTCACACCCAGGTTCTATTCCCATAAGTGGCATGTTGGGCTCACTATGAGAATATTGTTGTAATGGATTTGAGGCCCCATTATCAACGACCTTGTGCCCTAAACAATATAGGGTTTACATTGGGTACCATCCTCAAAATGAGGGGAAATATCTAGGGTTTTCCTTGGGCATTGTATCCTGGAAACAAAATGCATAACCTTTCATATATGTGGACCAAATCCTACCCCCATGTTCTTAAGGTATGCCAAAAAACACATAAAATAAAATCTCATTAGTTAAAAAAACACCGATGTTCTCAATATCAAATTGTCATTTAAAAAAAATATGTATTAAGAAACACATAAAATAAAACCTAATTAGTTTAAAATGAGGAGTTTGAGACTTATAATTCTCTTCTCTTTTCCTAACAACGTTGTTTTGTTAAAACACATACATATATTATAATTGTGAGTTATATGTGGAGTGTAAGGATTTACTATACTAGAAGATTTTACATTATATAAGTTGGATTTGAGATATAAATCCCTAAAAGTGGTGTATAAGGTCTTATTATACTAGAAGATTTTACACTCTAGAAGTTGGAATTGGGATACAAATTTCTAGATTGATATGATGTTAGTATATCTTTCAATCTAGTATTAGCATTTCTAATAATTTTAGTCTCATGTCTTGTAGACCCTCTTTTACTTATGGTTGTTATCTATGTAATATCCATAATAATTAAAAGTCTTATTGTTACAATTGTATATCACATTATTATGATTCATTCCAGTTTAAGACTTGATCTAATTGTGTGGTATGAGACATAGGAATAATGACATGTGCATAAAAACTATGAAACTCAAACATTGTCAAATAGTGAATGGGTATCTTTTGTCATAAAGGGTTCTAGGGGTTTCAAGGTATCGAGCACTACCGATGATCAAGATCTATCCCTAACTGGTCTTCTCTTACTACCGTGGTTACACCTCCACCTACAACTACTCTGGGAAGTCTTTGGGCCAAGGACAACCCAGCTTCCTAAAGGATTATTTCAAAGAGGTTGTTCTCCAGTTCGACATGAGGGAATCTAGATACGTCAGAGCTACCTTTGGTCAACATTTTCCTCCCCTTCCTTTTTTGTGGAAAATAATACCATCATCCCTAATGTTATTTTGAATTTTGACTGGGTTGAACCCGACATTGAGTGTCTCAAGGAAAAACGAGAGATTTGCAAGTTCAACACTCTATGGTCTTCATTTATTCAATTATGAGGTTGGATTGAGTTTTCTAGGGGCTATTTTCTCTTTGAAGAAATGGAAATTGATCCGACTGAAAAAAGATTATATGTGCTTGAGCTTGACTCTTTTGAGGATCCATTGGAAGTGTTTATGTTGGATCCATGTTTTATGGGGGGGGTAGGCCTCTTCATGAAACCATGCCATCTTGAATTCAATCTACATAGGGAATCCTTATTCATGATTTCACTTTGGGTTCATTGGTAAAATGTTCCATAAGATATTTGGAACCCCACAACCTTGGAAGCCATTGGAGACGTACTCAAAAAATTTGAATCTCCTTGAAAAAACACTACGGACAAATCCTCTACCTTTACATGTTTGTGCATCTATGCATATTTGAGTGAAAGGATGTTAGATAAACTAGTTATGTGATATGGTGATAATCCCTAGAGATAATATTGTGTTACATTGTAGGTTGTGATTTAAGAATGGGTGCATAACAACCTCATAGCCAAGAGAAACAAGTCTTAAGAAACCTAATTGAAGTCACTAAATTGCTTCCTAGTGGAAGAAATTGAATAATACCTCCAACTTGGTGGAATTTTCCAAACCACATAAAGACATCCTTGATGTTGAAGCTCTAGGTGCTCCATAATATACTATTGTTTACCTTTCCAAGAGTGAAAATTCCCCTGTTTCCCCTTTCAAGAAAGGGGAAACACCTTTGATTACAAGCAACACCCTTGACCAAGTTTCATTGTTGGGGTGAGCAAATAGAGGCATGAATCAAACTCTTTTGATCAAGATAATGTTTCTCAACTCCCTAATGAAGAAAATAAATAGAAGATGATTATTAATGTATCTAATTCATTGCATGAGGGCATAGTATGGACACATGTGAAGAAGAGCAACAGGGAAAAAGAAAAGCATGGTGGAGCATGATCACCCAATTTGTTGTCTCCCCATTATGGTGTATGTTAAGTTTTAATCAATTTTTAATGTTTTGTGTCCCATTGTTAAGGCCCACTTTGTTTCCCTATTGGCCTAGACTCCATTTATATTTTTTGTGGATGCATGCATTGGCCACCATTTTTGTATAAAGGCTTGTTTTTTTTGTTCTATAATAGTGAAAGGAAGCTTTATCTCAAAAAAATTATGAAAATTATGAATCAATTTGCACAATAAATATATAATAATGAGATCATTCATAGATTTAAACACATCCAAGGAAATGCACTTCTTTGTATACAAATACATTTAATTGTACTAGGAGATATAAAAATGTACAACACACATAAAGTAGCTAGAAAAAGTGGATCCATTATATAAATGAAGTGAACAACATAGATAAATCAACATGAGGAAAGTGAATCACTTTCAAGTTATATCTCTTCATTTTCCTATCTATAACATCATTTTACAATGAAGACAGAGGGAAAGATAGGAATCATGGGAAGATGATCCATTTCCACATCATTGCACCATATCACTATTGAATTGTTGATCCAACTATTCACATCCAAAATATTGAACTAAGGCATATTGTTGTTGTGTTCATGCATCAATAAAATTACATGATTGACTTGTAAGAATGAATTGATTACTTGCATGATGTTGTCACAATAAAAAAACAAAAGGTGTGACTCTTTACTTTGACTTTAGGTGCAATAATTCCACAATACTACCCCTATATTCTTCCATGCATTTATCCATTTCTAGTTGCACTATTTATTTTTGTACAAACGTTTGTCACATACACCTGTATCTTTGAGGAGTTAACAATTTTTTCATTTAATGCATACATACATGAACTAGCCTTCTCTTATGTGCAATGTTAAATTATGGTTTCATAAACTAGTTTATTAACTAGATCTTCCATGATTACACCTCCGTGTGCAATATTTCTTATTCCTCCCAAAAGGTGCAACTAGCAATAATCACTTCATGATCTCATCTATGATGTACCATTTTTTAGCATAGTCAATTAAGATTGATGTAATAAAGGAAAATTGTATTTAGTGTAGTGACACAATCTACGATTAATACAATTGTTGTATTCCATCTTTATGTCAATATCAATAAAAATATCTTTAGGGAGTGATAATGATTACTTCTTATTCTTCTTGATCCAACATGGATATCTTGTAGAGATCTAGGCAATGTGCATTGACCACTAGGTGAATTTTGATCTACCACAAAAAATTCAATTGAAAAGAGTTCTACCCAATTTTCTTAAGTATAATGTATGAATTGTGTTTGAGATATTTGAACTTGTGGTTCTTCTCCTTGAAACACTATTTATGAAAATAAACCCAAAGTGTGTTTCATGTGTGGACTCTATGTCTATCATGTTTTACCTTATCCTTTTGGTGACTCCTCTAAAAAGTGTCTCGGACTTTCTCATTTATCTTCTAGATGTCATCAATGAACTTGATTACTTTCCCATGAACAACAACAACAACTACAACATCAGTGCCTCATCAATTGCATCGTGTGATTGTAATTATGTTGCATATGAGGGTTATTTGTATCTCATTTCTTTGAATTCTTATGGTTTGAATATGCACAATATTTAAAAAATGGTTTGGATCACTTCTTTTCTCTACTCATATCCTTATATTTTGGGATTACCCCAAAACTATTTTCACCTTTATAAAAAAGTGTTGTCTCCTACACTCTTAAGTGATGCTTCATGGACATATGGATGACTCAATTTGGATGGATGCTTGAATTTTTTTAGAGTGATAAAATAGTTCCCTCACATAGGAGGTTGTAATCTTGATTGGCATGATGACTAACCCATTGGGTCCACACAATGGAAGAGTTGTTTGCTCGATTAGGGGAGGTACCTATCTAATAGAAGGAGTGTTAGGAACTTAGTTGAGTACACTTAGCACTAGGAGATTAGGACTTTGATATACACCATTAAGGATGTAAAATTGACTTAATGATGCTTTGTTTGAGAAGAATACTTCATGGAGGTTAGTGATGGACCTCGACACATATGTGGAGGAGCATTGGAGCTTAGTGGCCACATTGGTACACATGCGAGTAGCACTAAGTAGATGAGAGGATATATGGAACATAGTTATAAGAGGATCACCTTGCATGAGGACACTTGGATAGTGAACTAACATGGAAGAGGGAGAATTGGGATAACAACAAGTTGGAGAGTGCGCCATCTTGGAGGTGGGGCATTGAGCCCAAGGAGTGTCATACTTGGAGGGCGTTTCAGTTTTGGGATTGTATAAACCCTAGTTTGACACATGTACGTTGTACTATAGAGTGATCCATGAGGAGTTTCCTTATTACTTTCTTGTATGGACTTGTTTCCTTGTTTTATGTTAACCTCCATCACCTACCTTATATATAAGGGAGGAGATATCTTTGTATTCATTGTCATCATTGTATGTTGGAATACTAAGAGGGGGGGGTGTGAATCAATATTAGCATTTGTATTACTTTTAACCACAATATGTATTGTTTAAATTTATGAGTAGCTCATCAATAGAATTCAAAACATCATGAGAAGTATAATTAAACAATGAACAATGAGAAACCACACAAGTACAAAATACATCAAAATTTTACGTGGAAACCCAATGCAGGAGAAAACCACATAATTCTTTTCTTATATTTTAGAAGAAATACATTCATAGGAAGCACCGACTTCCTTATTTTCCATCTACAACTAGAAGGAGGCTACAACTCCCTAGTTTCTTAGGCTCCAACCTAAAGGAACCTACAACTCCCTTAGTTTTCTGGAACCAACTGGAAGGAGATGAAAACCCCCTTTCCTTTCCCCATCCTACTGCCCTAAAATATAAATGGAGACCAAACTGTCACTACCAAAAATTATGTGTATCATGTCACTGCAATACCTGCCACTGTAATACCTGCCACTGTAAAAATGTCATTGTAAAACCTGTCGCTTCAAACTCATAAACTAATAAAATTTGATCACATAGATCTCATAACCACTATCAAAAGTGTATATCTCAAACCATTTACCCAACATCACAAACATATCTCTCTAAACATGTGCCATACATGCACTTGCATCCATAAACAACATACAATGAATTATCATATCAACCATGTATCAAATCCTCACTGTTATCTAGCTTCAACCTATACCAATACCTTCAACAATACATATCTACCAAACTACCTTAAACATGTACCATATGAAAAAATATATGCCTCAAAAAAATACACAAGAATGTGTTCCAAGTACAAACAATAAGTGAACCAAAAATGTGCCTCTCCAGATCTACCTCATACTTTGATACCTCAAAAGCATATACTCAACCTCACATGACCATACCTCAAGCAATAAAAAAGATCCAACATCAAACAAACATACAATCATACCTTTTACTTATGTAGATGACTATGATGTACTTGAACATTGTCACACATGCCTGTAGACTCTCCTCAGCTCCTATAGCCTAATGCAAACATCATCCTACAGATTTGGCTTTGCCTCATAGGATGAAGCCTGTTGTCTAGTGAGGCCTCGTGTGATGAGCCCTATGAAACCCATGAGGGTGCCTTACGGGACACTAGTATTCTGACCCGAAAAGATCAACTAAATCAAGGTTTTTCACCAAAACCCTCACTCTCCTCTACAATCACGAAACTTTATCGTTTCTTCTCCTTTGCTACCTCAGATTTGTCAATAACGTTCCTACCAAAAAAAATTCACAAGATATATATTCAATGTGTGCAATAGATGCTAATGGGAGTCCCTTTATATCTTATTTATACTTCCCAAGTGCCTTCCTTTAGGGGCTATGTTGTAACTATTTTACCCATTTTCCTTCTTTTAGGGATAACCCACATTCTTGTTGCAACTACTTTGACTAGAAAACTTCTTGAAGACTTTCTAGAGGCTTCTAGAATAATTGACTTCGTGTTGACCTTCCAGGAGTTTCTACATTGTTCATGACGGTCCTCCAATATTTACAAAGACATATCTCATCAATCGTAAGGATCCACGTGACATACCACCCATCATCGGAAACAACATGACGTGTACTATCCATCTTTGATATTCTTTCTTGCAAATACACTAACCTTCATGGATTTATTCCTTGATCAACTGTGGGTTCCATGACCATACTTTTGGGGCTATCGGACTTGCTTCAAGGGTTGACATCAATGACAACCAACTCAATCTTTTAAAAATACCCCCCTTTGGTATTGATGGAAACACTTTTATGCAACACTGATGGAATGACAACACTTATGTTCATGCTCTTGCTGTGACCATAACTCCCCTTGTAATTATGCCTATGTTCTTCTCTCCATTTCCATGCCTCTGATTAGTCTATATCTCTCCCCCTTTGACATCAATTAATAAGGGTAACTTCCATTTGGAGCTGGCCCCCCTTTCTAAATTTTCCTTTGGGCTGCTCCCCCTTTATGCACTGTCCTTTGGGATTCTCCCCCTATATGCAAGCTTCAAATATTTTTGGTTTCTGTTTTCTCTTTATGGTGCTTCCTCATGTAAATCCATGGCATATATGAAAAGAATTCAAAAATTCATTGTGGGATAGAAACTACTCTAATTTTCTGTTGAAGATGCTCAAAAGTCTCCCTCGGAAGTGGTTTGGTGAAGATATCTATAATTTTTTGTTTTGTCCCAATATACTCGACCCTGATGTTCTTATTTGCAATATGTTCCCATATAAAGTGAAACTTGATAGGAGTATGTTTTATCTTAGAGTGCATCACTGTATTCTTTGAGATATTGATGGCGTTGGTGTTATCACAAAATATTGAAATGGGCTCATCATATTCTATATGTATATCCTTCAAAGTTTTTTTAATCCATAGAACCTGAGTACAACATGTTGCTATTGCAATATACTATGTTTTTGCTGTAGAAAAATATATTGATGATTGTTTCTTTATCAACCATGATACCAAACAATCACTCAAGTACAAAGATGCTCCACTTGTGCTTCTTCTATCATCAACACAACCTTCCCAAACTGCATCTATATAGGCAACAAGAGATAGATAATTCCCTTTTGGATACCATAATCCACACTCTTATGTACCTTTGAGATATTTGAATATCCTCTTCATTGACATAACATGTGATTCCTTTGGTGCTTCTTGAAACCTTACAACATGTCCAATTTCCTGCATCACATCCGATATAGAAGATGTCACATACAGTAAGATGTCAATCATTGATCTACACTGTCTCTAGTCTGCATCCTTAGAATCATCATCCTCACTTAACTTGCAATTGGTCTGCATAGGAGTACTGAATGATTTTCAATCTTCCATTCCAAACCTTTTTAACATTTCTATGATATACTTGGTCTGAGAGATGAAGATACCTTTGTTGCTTTAACATATTTGAAGTCCCAAAAATAAATAAAACTCTCCAAGTAATGACATATCGAACTCATTCTACATGTCTTTGGAAAATTTATGACTCATCTTGTCATCATCACTTCCAAAATTAATATCATCAACATAAATCCAATTATCATGATACTATATTGATTTACCTTTATGTGGAGATTGTTTTCTGCATTTCCTTT
Organism: Picea glauca; assembly: GCA_000966675.3. Classification (NCBI taxonomy): domain Eukaryota; kingdom Viridiplantae; phylum Streptophyta; class Pinopsida; order Pinales; family Pinaceae; genus Picea; species Picea glauca. Next base: position 261,558 of record JZKD02S0693708.1, read on the forward strand.
CCTAAACCCTTGCTATTGTAAGTATCTATCTAGTATTGAATACCATGATTTGGTGGCTTGTTTGAGACCATATAATGCTTCTTTAACCTGCAAAAATAATTTTCCTTTTCTGACAACTGAAATCCTTCTGGCTGCTCGATGTATACTTCTTCTTCTAACTCTCCATTTAGAAAGGATGACTTTACATCCATTTGATACACCATGATATTTTTGGAACATACATAAGCTAGAATCAACCTTATTTCTTCCATTATGGAAACTAGGGAAAAGGTCTCTTCAAAGTCTATACCTTCAACCTGAGTGTATCCTTTACATACCATTCTTTCTTTTCTCCTGGTTACCTTTCCATCCTTGTTCAATTTGTTTCCAAAGACCCACTTTGTACCAATCACATTTCTTTTCTTCGGCCTTGGAACAAGTTCCCATGTATCATTCTTCTCTATCTGTTCCAATTGATCCGGATTATTTTTGGCACGAAATGAGAGTGGAGATATAATAAATAAATGCCCAGAGATATCGCAGATATCCAATAATATAATAGATATGCAACCGTAAACACAGATATACAGTAATACACAGTTTCTATTAATGAAATAAATGTATAAAGACTATAAAATACAGAGTGAAAGACTCGCTAGAATGGTGGCAGCTTATCTCTGAGAAGAGATGTGACGGCTACTCGCATTCACCAGAAGATGATTACAATGAGGCTCTAAAGGAATTTTTACAATAATCTGGAATGCCAAAAACCCTATACATCCAAAAACCTAATCCTAGGAGGTGAAGTGCCAAAAGTCATGTGGGCCCCGTTTGGGTAAGTTAGTACATCAACTTCCCGGGGTCGTAACTTTTGCATACGATCTTCATTTTAGGCGTATGATAGCCCATTGAAAAGGTATCGTTGAGGAGATTAATTTTGGGGGATCAATCATGCCTTCAACTATAATTGAGAAACTCGATATCGAAAAACCTTAATTTGGGCCATCAAAATAGCCCCGAAAGTTAAAACTGCTAAAAATAGTAAATTGCCAAAATTGTCAGAAAACTATTTTGAGCCATTTGGAAAAGGTGGGTGGCCATTGATATCCACCTGGATCAATCCTCCCTCCTTAGGAAGAAATGGTATCCATTGCATTGAGTTATCAGGGGAGAGGGAAAAGCGTTTGTTGAATCTGCATCTTGGTGAGTTGCTTGCCTTGTTGAAGACGTCCCGCTGCTCAGTTTGTGGAAGTCTGTCACAAACCTGTTGAGGCTGAGGATGTTCAAGAAGTCAAGCTACATGAGAGGAAGGTGTGCAGAAGGAATATTTTCACTTTTATGCAACCTTGACGACCTTCTTCTGTTTGATAGAAGGTGCTTGGGGCAAGGTTGTAGTGGTTGCAGTGTCCTTATGTTCCCCTTTTGAATAGATTGTGAAGAAGATGAATTTTGTAGCATGAGATGCTACCTTATGACACTGTTTAGGTGCAACAATAGTCAGAACTACCTCTAGTATTCTGTAGAGATGACCCCCCAAAGTAACAATGACACTACAGGATCGAGACTCATAAATAGCATGGCACTTCCACATATATGGCTGGCCCAAGAGAACATCAAAGACATCCAGTGGGAAAACATCACATAATACCTCATCCTTAAAGGGTTGGATTCTTTATGACAATCAAAAATTTTGGCTAACACAGAGATTTCATCCTTGGAGAAGCCACCCGATGTTGTATGGTTGTGGGTGTGCTATTGTCGACAATCCCAACTGTTTGACGACTTCTGCTGAGATGAGGTTCTTATGGCTTCTGCTATCAACAATAAAATTCAGCGGGTTCCCCTTCACCCACATCTATGAATGAAAAAGGCGTTCCCCCTCTTCAGGATCTATTGGTTCTTCTGGTTGAATTGTTGCGGTCGCGACAATAGCAGTGGGGTCTGCGTAGATGATTTGTCTTTTACCAATATTTTCAGAATCAGATTCTAAATCAAGGTTTGTCTCCTTGTCTTTGATCTCATCCACTAATGACTGTTATGAGCAACATTCATTGGTGTTGTGCCAGGGGATTTTGTGGAAATCACACCATTTTCCAGTGTCCTTCTTCGTCTTCTCGTGACCTTTCTTTTCCTATGGCTTAGACTAGTTTTTAGGAAGTTGTTTGTTAGGGTCGTCTTTGTCAAACTTTGGTTTTTGCGGATTTGTAGACCCAAACTCCCGTTTGTTCTAGTGCTTAAATTTCTACTCGATTTTAATAGCATATCGATAAGCAACACCGAGTGATGAGATGTCCAAAAAATCCATTTCAGTTTGGATGTATATGTGTAGAGCTCCATAGTATTTCAGAACCAAATGTCGTTCAGAGTCTTTGATACCCAACTTAGTGTGAAAGGTATGGAAGGTATTGGCAAACTCTGAAACTGCTTGGCTCCTCTCTTATCGCAGTGTGGTCCATCTCATGTACTGGTCCTCATAGTTTCCAATAGGGTAATACTATTCCTTTACTGCATCCACAAAAAATACCAAGTGGGATTGGCCCCATATATTCCAGACTCCTCTATGAAACTTTTCTCCTAGTAAGTTTCCCACCAATGTTTGACATGGGGGAGAGATTTAAGGAGTGTGAAGGTGATCTTTTCTCTCTCGAAAAAATTGTGAACAGATAAATAACCTTCTAGCAGGTTTAACCATTTGTCTAGGGCTTCTCCATCTATCTGTCCTTCAAA
>JZKD02S0693720.1:0-15254 GCA_000966675.3 Picea glauca
ATGGTCCTAGTTTTCTAACATATTGTGCCATTGAAGGTATTCAACTGCAACATATTGTGCCCTACTGTCCACAACAAAATGGTGTTTCTTAAAGGAATAATTGTACATTGAAGGAGATGACAAATTGTGTAATCCATTCTAGAGGTCTTTCCCCATAATTTGGGATGAAGACATCAATTGTGCCAACTATGTTCAAAATTGCACGACTCGCAAAGTTGTCCAAGGGGTAGCCGTAGAAGAAGCTTCGAGTGGATGGAAACCATTTGTTAGCCATCTTGAAGTCTTTAGGTGCAATTCTTGGGCCCACATCCCCAAAGAAAAGTTTAAGGCAATGGACATATAAAGTAAGCCTTGCATATTTGTTGGCTAGCCGAAAGATGTTAAAGGGTATATATTACTTCATCCCAACACACATGAGTTAATCATCATCGAGAGTTTTCTATTTGATGAGAATCCCCCTCGACATCTTGGATCTTCATATGATTTTCCTTCTTTTGAGTTGACTTATCTCTCTAATGACAATGCTCTTGAAGAAAAACATGATGAAGTTCTTCCAACACTTCCTAATTGGGGTAAAAGGGAACTAGGTCCTCTCTTGAAAGGACTCCTTGAGTATTTATGGCCAATTCTTCATATCCAAAGGATTTTCATGAGGTCCATGTTATTGTAGAGTGGGAAAAAACCATAGAAGATGTAACACACCCGACCCCTAAGTACCTTTTTAAGGGATGGGATATAAATTTTCGCTTTTCTTGATCATCTCAAATCCTCTTCCCGAGATCTCCGTCATCTTTTTCTCGTCAAGATATTTCCAATGACTGTTACCATGCTCAAATCCAAGCTCTAGATTGGGATTTATGCCCTTCCAAAGCTATTCATGCATCATTGGTCACATGCCATGTGGCTCCCACATGGGTTCACCTCATTCGTATGATACCACCTGACACATAATTGACCAAGGTTGTCATCCTTTAGAGATGACATGGCCACTCGAGGGGAGATTACAGGGAATGTTCCCCGCGCCTTCACGATCATTGGGCCTTTGACCCTTCATCTTTCCTTTCCATGTTTGAAAAAATTACTGAATTCCCGAATTCCTAGAGTTCCCTAACACTCCTGCATCTAAGGTGGAGATCAATCCATTGTTAAATCCAACGGCTGAGATTCTCCCTTGTTCGATGCATAGGCTTAAGAGAATTCAACGTTCGGTGCTCTGACACTAAATTCCCCTTTCTCTACTCGCATATCCTCTGGAGTCTCGAAACCCCAAAATCATGCCACGTGGCTCTGGACTTTGACAAAGTTCCTCATTGTTCTGTTATGAACATACCCCCCAAAACTCCCAAAGTCACCTGAGATCCTACCACGTAGCTCCAACCTTCGGCCCTTTTGGAGCATATGTTCTAACACCCTAAGCCTCCCAAAGCTCTGAACTCCTGAACTCCCAGGGGTCCCATTAGCCATTAAGTCAAGAAACAATGCACCAAGGGGTGACATGTGGAAAAATACGGAGATGACATGTGGCCCTATTAATGGAAGACATGTGTCATGTTCCAATTGGCATCTGAGGTCTGTAAAAACCATGAATCAAGGTGACATGTGGCAAGCCAAACATGGGTCCACGTTACCCTAGGTGATGTTAACATGCCACATCACTCTAGACGAATAGCCTCCAGGAGTCTCTAACCTCTCCTACTTGCAAAATCGCTTGGAGCTCCGAAGTCCGAACTCTTGCCAACAACCTCCCAATACATTTTATCCCATGGCTGAGATGGGTCCACGTAGATCCCTAGATCTACGACCTCCATTGCTTCGTGACTTCAACATTTAGGGGTTTGGCTGTTTAATTTCACAATGCCACCACACACGACATCACTGTTGCTCAACTCGTGGATCCCCATGTGCTCTCGATGTGATATGCACGTCACCATGATGAAANTCCCCTCAAACTACTGAGAAAATCATTAAAAATCATAATATAAAGTATACAATCCACTTCTAGGCAAATATTGAGGGTGCAACCCCCTTTCTATGTGCTCTTGGGTAAATGGGGCACTGCTATGTGCCCAAGCGCTAAGGCTTGACGTGTTTCCCCCCTTCCTCTGTTAGCTCTTGGTCATCGATGCATACATAGGTCCTCAGGCTATGCTCCACGCACCCCCTTTTCCTATTAGCGCCCCCATCATTTTATCCATAGTTACGCCCCTGGTTGGTGGGCTATCCCGACCGACCGAGGCTAGCCTTAAACTCTGTGCCAACAAACGATACATAGTCATATGGGATACCCCAAAAATCGAGGGATGGATCCACATATCCCTGTGCCAACAATCTTATCACAAAGGATATAGCACTGATTCTGGTAAGTATGTGGTCGTGTGGTGTGGTGGACGCATATAGAATCGGTGTTGGGGCTAGAGCCCAGCCCTTTCCTCCTCCGCCTGGAACACAAATGCAAGTTCAAATATATGCCGCACCATAAGTTGTTAAGACCCACCATGTAGGTGGGCTGGTAGCCCGGCCTATGTGAAATATTTGGTGCCCATGGAGGTCACGGGTTCAACCCTCACGACCCCATAAATTTTTAATCAAACAACCAATGAACCAATAAAGGGGTGCTACATGTCAACCCAAGAATGGACCACGTGGCACCTTCCCATTCTCCCAAACATGCCAAGTGTCAAGCGCTCATTTTTCCAGCTATCTACCCAGGTGTCAGCCCATTCATATGCCACTGTACCTGCCACGTCAGTGCGACATGTCATACAGACTATATGGACTTGCCACGTCATAAGTACAAACATGCCACATGTCACCCTTGCAGTGGTGACACATGTCACTCCCTGACTCGTCCACTTGTATGCCCATGTAAATGCCAATTGTACCCTGCCACATCATTTGTACAACTGTACGACCTGTACAGTCAGTTTCCATGTGGCACTGTATGAACTGTACAATCATCAAATTTTTGCCTGTTTGAAAAAATGAACAGACCACGATATCTTGAGAATACGATGCCTGTTTGAGCTCGTTGAAGTTGTGTTGGGTTTGTATCGACAAGGCCTACACACACATCCATTTTGAATCCATTCTGAGTACTTTGATTGTTAGGCCTTCCTGGACCCATTTTGGTCTTGAGATCCAATTCTGGATCACACCTCCCCACTAAAGATCTTTTGGTCCTCCAAAAAGTTACTAACTAGTCATCAAGTGCGGGATAGGCCACCCGACTTGTTCTCTGTCTTTAAACTATGTCCTTTGCACCTATCTCATCAAGATCACCTGTAAAACAATCATGATAACTAACAACATATTGTTATCCATTTGTACCATGTCACATCTTACTGAAGCCACTATCATCCATTTTGACAACATTACTAATGATAAGATCATAAATATGAATGCAAATGTACTAATATGTTTGTAGTATTTGCACAACATTAGCTTATCTTGAATCAAAGTGTGATTGATATTCCATTCTACAATCATCTCATGTTCTTGCTTAAGATCGATTACTTGATTTGAAACAATTATAGGTGTGTTTCTTGCATGAGACACCTTTCTTAATTGTTCCATAGTTTGAAGAGATTTATTTTCCTTTAAATGATGAGCATGAAAAACATATTCTTGACCTGCTTTGGTTAAGTGATATTGATTCCTTTCCCTGTAGAAGATTTCTTTGCGATCATACAAGTAAGGACTGCCTAAGACCATTCCACATTCATTGAGTGGCACCACATCACATGTTACCTCGTCCACAAACATAGATGAAATTGCAAACTTTAATGTGCATTTCTTTGTTATGTGGAAATGATGATTGTTGCTTATCCATTTAAGTTTGTAAGGCTTATGATGCATCTGAGTGTTTAATCCCAATTGTTTAACCAATTCTTCTTAAATCAAGTTAGATTGAGATCCACTATCTATCAATGTGTTGAACTTAGTGTGCCTCATTATGAAACTTATATGAAACAATTTACTTCTATAATCAAATCCATCACCAATTTTACCTGTCAAACCAACCAATGAGACTTTAAATTCATCACCCGAATCCGATCCCAAGTCGGTTGGTCAGGTTGCTTCTGAAACTATTTGCCTCCCTTTCCTTTCCTTGAACCACTTTGGTCTCTTCTTGGGATGCAATTTCCAACAACTGTCCTCACCATGCCCGTCTTTCTTGCAATGATTGCAAGAGTGCTTCTCTTCCTTTCTTGCCACTGAATTTTCCTTCTTGCCATTCCACTTCCTTTTGTCCTCTTTCCTTGAATACGATTCCCCTGATACACCAATTCATGTTTTCTCTTCCTCAATGTATGTTGCTTGAAGAAAAACCTCATCAATATTAGTAGGTCCAAACATGAATACAATATTTTGAATATGTGCAGGTAAAACTCCTATATACTTCATAAGAGTTTCTTGGGTATGTAAAGGAATATATACCATCAATGCCATTTTATGAAATTCATCTGTGTATTCTTGCACTATTTATCCTTTTCTTAGTTTAAGACCTTTCCATTCAAATACATATTTCTCTTTATAACCCAAAGGATAGAATTTATTTCTAAGTGCATAAATAAAACTTTTCCATGATGGAAATACATTACACACTTTTTGCGTGCCATTTTGCAACTTGCTTTGCCACCAAATGAGTGTTGTGCCTGTAATTCTAAGCGATTCCAACTTGATTTGAGTGGCCTCATCCTTGATTTATTGCACACTGCAATAAACCTCCATCTATCTGACCCAATTATCAAGTCTCTCTACATTTACTTCACCATCATACATAGGTAATTCAAATTTCACATCAAGTTTAAGTAAAGGCATTTCTTGTTTATGTTTATGGACATGTTTTCTTGCGATGCTTTTAGAACTTGAACTTGAAGAAGAAGGAGAAGAAGGAGGTGAAGGAGGAATTTGAGGAGGATCCTCTCCTTCTTCACTTTTGACCTTTGAAGATTCACTTAGATTCGGTCTCTTCTGTTCCAAGTAATCATCATACAAAACTTTCATCATCTCCGACATGGCGAAGAAAGTTTTTCGAAACTCTTTCTCATCTTGAGAAAGTCCCTCTTCCGATGCGATGTTCTCGCTTTGAGAAGTTCTCTTTCTCAATCCAATCAATGGATTCTCTTCAAAAATCTTGCCTTCACCACTATTCAACCTTTCCCTAGTAATCATGCAACTCAAAATCCAAATGTCAACTAGCTCTGATACCACTTGATTCGAAAAGATCTTTTAAATGACAATGGTTGAGTTATTATGCATGAGTTAAAATACCATTTAGGAAAATTAACAAAGAGGAATATTTAAAGAGGAAACATAGCATCCATATAAACATGTATAGATCTGGAAATAAACATAAATAACATCAAACCATAAAACACCAAAGTGATAATGGAGTTCGATAATCATGCCTACGTCTTCGAGCCTTTGTCTTAGTGGGCGAGTCTTTCTTATTTCTGGTCAAAGATTTAAAGTTACATCATAACAATGCCAAAAGGATTACAAACTAATATAGTCTTGTTCTACTAGATCAGTAGAACCCAACAAAACTAACAACACTGAAATCAGATGAATGAAGCTCCCAGAAATGGCCTGCAAAGGTGCTCTCCTCAATGGATTCCCTACATAAAAATGACTTTGTCTTGGAAAATATTCATCATGTACCTATTTTTAACCCCCCTTCATGGCTCCAAGAGCCCTTGGTTTATATAGGCCTGAAGTTGGTAACCATTTCCCAACTTCCCCCCAAGATATGGCCTCAAAAAGGGCCCAAGATCCTCCAAACATGACCAAAATCCCCTCAAACTGTTGAGAAAAACATTAAAAATCATAATATAAAGTATAAAATCCACTTCTGGGAAAATATTGAGGGCCCAAACTCCTTTCTATGTGTTGCTAGGCATATGGGGCGCTGCCATGTTCCCAAGCACTAAGGCTTGGTGTGCCGCCCCCCTTCCTCTATTAGCTCATGGTCATCTACACATACATAGGTCCTCGGGCTATGCTCCACATGCCCCCTTTTACTGTTAGTTCCCTCGTCATTTTAGCCATGGTTATGCCCCTGGTCGGCGGGCTATCCTGACCGACCAGGGCTAACCCTTAATCTTTGCGCCAACAAACGATACAGAATCATATGCGATATGTCGAAAAACGAGGGCTGGATCGACATATCCCTGCGCCAACAGTCTTATCACTGAGGGTATAGCGTCGAGTCTGGTAAGTGCTCGGTCATGTGGTGTGGTGGACGCATATAGAAAAGGGGCTAGGGCTAGACCCCAACCCTTTCCTCCTATGCCCAGAACACAAATGCAAGTTCAAATATATGTTGCGCCATAATTTGTTAAGATCCACCGTGTAGGCAGGATGGTAGCCCGACCTATGTGAAATCTTTGGCACCCATGGAGGTCACGGTTTCTACCCCCATGACCCCATAAACTTTTAATCAAACAACCAATGAACCAATAAGGGTGCCACGTGGAAACCCAGGACTGGGCCACGTGGTATCTTCCCATTCACCCAAACATTCCATGTGTTAAGCACTCATTCGTCTAGCTATATTCCCAGGTGTCAGCCTAGTCATATTTCATTGTACCTTCCACGTCAACGCCACATGTCATACAAACTATATAGACTTGCCATGTCATCCATACAAACATGCCACGTGTCACCCTTGCAGTGGTGACATATGTCAATCCCTAACTCATCCACCTATATGACCACATCTGTGCCAACTGTACCCTTCCACACCAGCTGTATAGTTGTATGACCTGTACAGTCAGCTGCCACGTGGCACTGTACAAACTGTACAGTCATAAAAATTTTGTCTGTTTGGAAAAATGAGCAGGCCGTGATATCTTGAGCATACGATGCCTGCTTGAGCTTGTTCAAGTTGCGCTGGTTTCATATCAACGAGGCCTACACACATGTCTATTTTGAATCAATTCTGAGTACTTTGCGTTTTAGGCCTTCCAGGGCCCATTTTGGTCCCGAGATCCAATTATGGATCAATGGGGGAGCAAACTCAACAAAAATTCCTTAATATAGATAGACAATACAATGCCAAGACAATAAACCAAAACAATAGAGAATATCCAACACTGAGCAATGTTCCTCTCTCTTCCTTCTTCTCCCAACCGCAACTACCAAACTTGCACATTTGATGAGCGAATGAGTGAGTGAGATAATGAGGCGTTGGATTCCTTTATTTATACTGGATGGCAGGTGCTGGAAAAATGTCTCTTCACTGGACAGGGTCAACTTGTCTTCGTAATGGTTAAAACCACTTTAATTAGGCCTGGGGGATGACTTCTTAATTTTCATAATACAATTAGGATTTGACCAATCCGTAAAAGGGGATTTGGTCAATTACAATGACCGACATGATCAATCCACAAAAGGGGATTGATCTAATGAATAATATCTCAATAGATAAATAGAATACTCTTTGCAGTTACAATATTTCAACAACCATATCATGGTAATCATAATTAATGATTAATTAAAAGCTGGGGAAAACAGGGGTATTACAAACCCCTCCCCCTTAAAATGAACATTGTCCTCAGTGTTCTTTCTTAGTAACACCTGTCATGCCTTTTTCATTCAACTACTTCAGAAATATTGATCCTCTTTCTTGGTTAGGTCCTTTCCATACCCTTGGCCTTCGTCACTTGCCTTCAATAAGTTTGGAAAACAAGCATATTAATCACAATTTCAAGCGAAAACTTCTTACCGTTGTTCAAAATTCAAGAGAAAAAATTTCATAACCTAACAAAATACTTATCTATGAAATTCGTGGATTTTCATCCACATGGTTGTCTTGTTATCTTGGCTCATTATTTTTTTACCCATTGTGTGCATGATCCCAATCAATAGTTTATGAGAATTATCAAAGTCTCCTCTTCCTTGTGGTCACTCGCCACTCAGGCCCAGGCTCAGACATCCCCTTCTCTACTATACAATACCTCAGGCAATCCATCTTTCCTTGCCAAGGCTTTCTCGCACAGGAAGAGTTCTAAATACTTCATTGAGCTTTACAGTCGAGGCGACCCTCAGATTTTCTCTGCAGAGGCGTCCCTTCGGCTTGTGTTTTCACAACACAACATATTCTAGGGTGATCATGGCTTACCACAGGGTTATCCTGTCTCAATAGTATCCTTTTTCATGCTTTCCATCTTGACAACCTTCACCTGACCTTCCTATATATATATTTTTCGTCTCACCTATATCACAGGTATACAAAAATCATGAGATATTATCATCAATTTCAAATTCAAAATTTTCTTGCAAATTTGTCACCCACAAATTTCCAAATTGCACATTTATTTTCAGATCTATTCCGCATAGGAACCAGATTCACAAGTATAGGACTTTACTTCCCATATCAGTTTTTCTTAGCAGGGAATCGATCTTCCTTATGGGATTACAACACTGCCATATACAAGAACCTTTTCTTCCTGCAATTTCAACATTCCTTAGCCAAACAAATTGTTAATTTTCATGCACATTATATTTTCAAAACTATGCACACTAACAGTGCAAGTCATTTTCATCTATTCAAGGGTACAAGGCAAAAGGAAATATCGTTATTTACGTATGCATCCTTTCAACACACTAAATTTTCCCAATGCAATTTTAATTATGAAATGACTTTAATCCATGTGACAATATTCATGGAAACATTCATACCCAATGTTCCCTTACATTGGGTTTAGGTTTGCCACACTTATGGAAAGCACCTTGTCATGGTGTGTTGGATCTCATCCAACCTCTTCACCATAAATTTTAATCATTCTCGTTCATTATTGCAGCAACAATGTGCTTTCTGTGACAGGATGATCACGATCCCAAATCAACTCATATGAGACTAAAAGTTTCTATTGAATGCACCCAAGCATTCTTCCTTTAGTAGTAACCAGCATGCCAACACTCATGGTGACCCAAAATTATATTTTCTTTACCACCTTTACAATTCAAGTAGATTATTGGAAGGCCCTCCATCCTTAATGGGAAATCCATTGTCTCCCCTCCTATGCAATGTGCATTTCCTCAATGCATTCCATGCGACGTGCTAACTATGAGCACCTTTATTCCCAATCTCCCTAGATTGGTCATGGTACCCATGGTACTCCTTACTCATGCATTTTCTTGCAAGGATTATAACTCACCTTTGGCTGGCATAGACTTCCTCTCTCTATTGTTCAGATTCTTCTTTCCTGAATCTTACCCTGTTTGGGTAGCAATGGCATATAACAACCACTCAAAAATTACTTGCATATTTTTAAGATAATGAAATATTTTTAGAAGGAATTCTTACCAAATTTTTTTGTACCTTATGCCACATAGGCATGAACATTTTCATACATGCTCTAGCTACTAGCACCCTCTCTGATATTACCTCATCAGTGGTGCTTTATGGGGACTTTTAAAGGTCATTCAACAATCTTTTAACAACAACCTTATCATAGTCATCATTTTCTTGAGGTTGTCCATCATTGGCAACTCTCTTTCTCAATTGCTCCAATTTCTTTCTACACATGACATACATCACAAATATAGTAGTCATCATGTAAAATAAAAATGCTTGTATCATAACATTCAAATCAATAAAACATTTTCAGATATTCCCAACATATCTCTATGCACTCTACCACATTACTCCTTAATGTGTTAGCTAGTGCAATCCCAATCAAATTTTTAGTTGTATTATATGATCATACAACCATCATCATCCTTATGCCAAAACACTTACCTGCATTAGTAAATCAATCTCTCGTACCATAGAAAATACAATAATAAACAAAGAAGGGGGTTAAGGAACTCTTCCCTTGTCCAACTCCTTCTATGCAGCCCTGGACTTTTAGTCCAACTGAGTTATTTTTCCAAGGCCTCACCGCCTTTACTTATCATGGCTTAACCAAGCCTATTCATTCAAACTTACTTATTTATTTATTTTTCTTTTTTCCATCTATACTTGTTTCCACAACTGCTCTTCTAAGGCTTACAACCATGTTAAACAATTGAGATCTTTTAGCGTGAGAAAAGTATTTCCCCTTTTTCTCCTTCTTTGCTTATGCAATCTACTCCCTGTTGAGATCTTCTTGCTCTTTTCCTTGAGTAGCCTTGGTTAGGCTCTCCCTAACCTATTGGATACATAAACATGCTCCAATAGAAATTTTTTTATTTATTCATAATGAATCATGAACCTATGCATTCTGCACATTACCATTCAGTTATTAGAATGGTTAACATTCATTTGTTAGTCTTCCACTCATACATTTTTTTTTAGAAGGTAATACGGGATTCTTATATATATATATATATGCTTGCAATCCACTGCTCAATTCTCAATAGTCATTAAGGTTGTGACTTTGTTCTCCTAACAGAGTCTTCACACCGTTCCTCCACAAGGAACTCCTTCAACATGCAAATTATTGAATATCCTTCACTATCTGCGATGGCCTCAACCTTGAGTTAGCTTTAGATGTTTACCAAATATTTCCATAAGGAATATAAACATGCATCTTTGTTATGCATACTAATTATTTATCCATGCATATTCCTTGTTTTGTTAATTTACACCCATGATGTACTTAACCACATGCATCATCCTAAGCCTATGTGTAGCTACCATAGGTATATTTCACAATTCACATACATATTTACTTTAAAACTATTCAACTCATGATTGTTCACAATCATTCTCATGCGATCATCAAAGGAATAATAATTTTGCCTCTTATCATGGCAACATAGCATCCTTTCTGATTTAATCTTTCATTTATTTATACTAGCCTTTCCTGAGGGAATGGGGCACATTCCCCTTAAGATATCATTCAAAAAAAAACTTTCATGAATCTTCATAATAGAGTCAATCATGGATCCATGGTATTCATTCAATGTTGGCAAGTGCAATTATTGGCTTACATTTCACTCATACATCACACATGTGCATCATTTTCACATTTAACATCATGCATTCATATCTATTCGGTCTTAATATCAGTCCTTATATCAAGAAACCTTATGATACATTAAATCCATGCACTCGGGAATAAATAAACACAACTGAACATTCATCATGAAAGCTCATTGATTTCCCCCTTTCCATGTAATTCATACACATGGACATATTAGAATTCCAGATCCTTATCCCAAAGATCCTACTGCCATTCTCATAACAAGTCTCATAAATACACTCAACACTGGTCTTCCCTCTCAGTTGAAATATTGCAGTCATTCACATAATATCCACATGGCAAGTTTAACAGACATAGTCATAACTATGTCCCTTTTCCCATATGACAACAATTGGAAAGAAATTATTCTTGCCTCTGGTATTATAAAATTATTCAACAACCCATAAATATTATCTGGGCAGCTGCAAAAATGCCCAAGGAAACAAGACAACTTATCAAGCTTCTCTTTCATGCCTCAAACCATTTTTGGTTAACATACATTTTTATCAAGGGAATCCTTTTGTAAATTCCCTATCACCACTACTTGAGCATATCAAGTCATACCTTATATGGATACCATCCACCTTTGGATGTCAATCTGACCCATTGGTCATCTAGAAGTGCTCCAACACTTCCCTTAACACATTCAGGATCAACATTTCATTAACCATTTTACCTCATCCTCATAAGGCACTATGTACTCAACATCATCAAACTTTTACTTATGCTGCCATAGTCAAATCATAACTAACCATATAATCTATGACATCATCATGTTTTACATTCAATGATATCCTATAATAAGTATACATGCATGTCATATGCATGCTCTATCTTTGTGATATGCATTTCAACATATGTTCGTGCACCAAGCATTATACCCATGTCTGCAGTGCAAACAGATTCCACTTAATTACCTCTTGCATTCTCATGCATAGGCATACCCTTAGTTAATAGGGATACAGACTCCCCTAGCACAACCATGATATTTTGAACTTTCTCATGTCATTGTACTCCTCCCATGAGGTTCATTCTCAGTCCACGTGACTTATTTTATTTTATAAAGAGTGATTACCCCAGTAGGAAGTTTTTCAGTTATGACAGGTCAAGTAGGCCGATCTCACCTACTTTCATAAGGCCTATAGACATGGAGGATTGTAATTCCGATTCCATATCCTTAATTTAATCAACACTTTTAATTAACATAGGCTTCATTAAGCCCACTTTTTAGGCAATTCCTTCCACCTATTCAATCCATTTTCCCTCTGGACTCAAATATTCTTTAAAACAGGTTTATGCCATTTACATCCAAGTTTTATTATTAATTCCTCTCAACATAATCCCAATTTTGTAGGACTGGCTATCATTTCCCAAAAGAAATGATAGGATTATTCTGCAATAGTCTAGCATGATTCAATCTCGTTGGGTAAAATACCAACTGAATTTTAATCTGCATCCTTCTCCTCAAGGAACTTATGTAGATAATTTTTATAGGAAAGTAATGTTCTCAACATGCTCATATTAGCCTTGATAAACTAGTATTATGATTTTTATCCAACCCATCTAGGCTTGTGCTTGAATCATGCTCTGCTAGATAGGGTAGGGTAGGGTGCCTTCTCCCTTAAAGTTTTCTAAGAAAGAAAAAAAATCACTTGACTCTTTCGTGAGCCCAAGCAGGCCAAGTGTTGTTTCCCTCTTTGACACCACTTTGTAACACACCTGACCCCTAAGTACCTTTTTAAGAGATGGGATATAAATTTTTTCCTTTCTCGATCATCTCAAATCCTCTTCCCGAGATCTCCATCATATTCTGATCGTCAAGAGATTTCCAACGACTATTATCATGCTCAAATCCTAGCTCTGGATTGGGAGTTATGTCGTTCCAAATATCTTTAGGCATCATTGGCCCTAGGCCATGTGGCTCCCACGTGGGTTCACCTCATTTGTACCATCCCACCTG
Source organism: Picea glauca (assembly GCA_000966675.3). Lineage (NCBI taxonomy): Eukaryota > Viridiplantae > Streptophyta > Pinopsida > Pinales > Pinaceae > Picea > Picea glauca. Next base: position 12,916 of record JZKD02S0693720.1, read on the forward strand.
GCACAGACTCAACTAAGGTTTTCATCCTTTAGTGATGACATGGCCATTGGGGGTGGTTATAGGGAATGTTCCTCGTTCCTTTATGATCACCGAGACTTTGGCCCTTCATCCTTCCTATCCATGTCTAAAAACATTCCGAGAGTGCCAAATTTCCATATTTCCCTAACACTCCTACATCTATGGTGGAGATCAATCCACCATTAAATCCAACGATTGAGATTCTCCCTCGTTTGACGCATAAGCTTAAGGAAATTTGGTGTTCCGTGCTTCGACGCTCTGACACTGAATGCCCTTTTCTCTACTTGCATATCCTTCAGAGTCTCGAAACCCCAAAATCATGCCATGTGGCTCCAACCTTCGACAAATTTCCTCATCGTGTTGTTATGAACATACCCCCCCAAACTCGCGAAGTTACCCAAGATCCTGCGACGTAGCTCTGACCTTAGGCCCTTTTGGAGCCTACATTATAACACCCTAAGCCTCCTGGAGATTCAAAATCCCAAATTCCCATGGGTCCCATTAGCCATTAGGTCAAGCAACTATGCACCAGGGGGTGACATATGGTAAAATACAAAGATGACGCGTGGCCCTATTAATGGAAGACATGTGTCACGTTCCAATTGGCATATGAGGTCTATAAAAAACATGAATCAATCTGACATGTGGAATTCCAAACATAGGTCCACGTCACCCTGTGTAACGTCAACGTGCCATGTCACTCCAGACGGATAGCCTCCGGGAGCCTCTAACCTCTCCTACCTGTGAAATCGCCTGGAGCTCCGAAGTACGAACTCCTGCAAGCAACCTCCCAATACATTTTATCCCATGGTCGAGACAGGTCCACGTAGATCTCGAGATATACGACCTCTATTGATTCACAACTTCAACATTCATGGGTCTGGCAATGTAATTTTATTTTTACTCCTGGAGTGGTCAACGACTAACTGACCATGACCTAGATCCAATGGTCGGGAGAGATCCCGAAGCAACCTCGGATCGACGGTCCACATTAATTCGCGAGTTCGACGTTCAGAGGTTCTAACTATTTAACGCCCTTTCTCTTCCGGAGTAGGACTTCATCGGAGTGATACACACTATCCTTCCACTAGTTAATCAGACGGTTGGGAGAGGTTCTCAATGAACCCCCCAAATCAATGACTCACAACTCTAGCTAAAAGGTCCCTTGGTATTTGTGTTAGGCCACTCTTAGACGTACACCTTTCAACCTAAAACATGCTCTCAAGATGAGTAGCACATGCCTCAGTTCACTGACATCTCTTTAATATGTCACAAGAACACCACACATGGCATTACCGTTGCTTGACATGTGGAGCCCCACGTTCTCTCGACGTGATACACACTTCCCCATGATCAAACGGTCGAGAGGGGTCCCGAAGGATCCTTAGATCGATGACCCACATTACTTTGCGGCTCTGACATTCAGTGGTTTTGGTGTTATCGCACCTCTGTTCTCCCGAAGTGGTCAACGCCAGAATGACCACGATGTATATCCAGCTTCCAAGGGAGATCCCAAATATCCTCAGATCTACGTCTCGTGTTACTTCATGATCGAGAAGTTGATTGGGGTTTAGCAAGGGGGAGAATCTCATGATAACAAGTAAATGACCGACAACTGTCGGTCAACTGTCAAGTTATAGATCCGACAGGTCACCTTCGACGCATTTGGACGTTGCAATGTTCATTCACCCCGGAGCTCTAGATTCCCGTAGTCCCAGACATATTAGATCCTTTTTGAGTGTAGCAAAGGGTTCCATGGACCTGGTTCTATGGAAATTTGTCCATCTCCAGAGGCTACACTCTTAAATCTTAGCCAATATTTGGTTAAGGCCGTAGACATGAACCCTTGGTATCCTGGACAACTGGTTTGAAGGAAGTGCCTTCCATTCACAAAACTTAATCTCTAAAATTGGGAAAGGTATTTTCGAGGGATCAACAGGACTATAGCAGTCTCGTAGAGTCTGCCCTGACTCTAGAACTGTGAGTTTGATCCTTGGGAAAACACCTCGAGGATTTTCCAACCAGCCTAGAGGCCAAACTTGTCACCTTACAACCATTCAAATGCAACATTTTACAGAAGAACAATAAACACTATTACCATTAATTTCATGCGAGGCACAATTAATCACGATTAATCGAAAGAATAATGTATAATTTACACATGATATACTATGTATAACTAAACCAATGTGCACTAAAGGAGAATTCTATTGGAAGATTGGTTGTTGTCATTGATGTCAACCTTAGTCATGGGTTTTGGACCGCAAGATTGATAAAGGTATTTGGACATGAAGGACAATGCACATGCATATACAACACCT
>JZKD02S0693786.1:0-15254 GCA_000966675.3 Picea glauca
TAGGATTTTGCCTAGGGTCAGAAGTAGACCATGGTGCATCAGGAAGGAGGTGGTATAAAATCCCAGAATGAGCATATATCAAATCTAACTATTGGGCCCTAAAGATAGCTTCTTCCTCAGTGGTAACCCCAGAAGTAGCAACGTCTTTTGAGATAGAAGCATGCAAAGACTTGAGAAACCATTCTAAAAGAAAGGTCAGGGCTATAGGGGTCTTAATCAACCTCTTCTATCTGCACCACTTCTGGATATGGTTCGAGATATGAGTGGCGGTATCCTCGTGTAAAGTAGACAACAATTCTAAACCAACATCATAATGAATGGGCAACTGGAAATGGTTAAGAAAAACCATCACCAACTGACTAAAAGTCCCATATTCCCCCCTTGGTAGCTTAATATACCATTTCACAACAACTTCGATAAGGGTGCATTGAAATAATATCAAACAAATAGAATCATCATTAAGGGAGTTTGATGAGAACCAAAGGTGAAAGGTAGTGACGCAATCACCAGGATCCTCTCCATTCTTACCCTCAAACATTGGGATGTTTGAAGGAAGTTTGGTGGGGACCGAGGGACATGGAGGATCATAAATAATGGGGTCATTCATTAACTTAGACAAATCTAGTAGATTAAGCATGGCCAGAAAAGGGAGACAAGGTTGTGACATCTAGCCCCAACCTCTCGGGAAAGATTGCACTTGTGGATTTGAAGGCCATCCAAGGTTCTGGTAAAAACCATGGCCCTGTCTAGCATTATAAGGCCCTCCTCTAGGATGATTCATATAAGGTTGGTTGGGCATCATTCCAACTGGAATGTTCTGTTGAGTGTTATAGAAACTGCCCCCATCCGGATTAGATCCAGGTTGGGGGTTTCCCAAAGTGTGAAATTGACCCCCCCCTAGGATGGAAACTAGAGGATAGAGGTTGATTCATCATGCCAAATGTATTGGTCAGAATCTTCTCTGAGGAGGTAGGATTGTAGGATGAAACATGAGTTGAATCTTGTCCATCAGGTTGACTATTCCACCCAAAAGTAGGAGGATTGGACCCAGGGTTAAAAGTAGGGATGCCTCCCATATTAGGAGTCATTTGAGGGATTTGAGATCCAGCAAATGAAAAAGGAGTGTAAAGAGGTGTGATTCCCCCAATTCCAACACTAGCATTAGGGACAACAACTAGGATGGAGTTTGAAAATTGTGAAGTGAAATTAGGCATACCATAAGAAAATGGACTAGAAGCCATAGGGATGGACTGAACATTGTAGCCCTATGAGTGGTCAAGATACCCAAAGGGGTTTGAGGTGGTAGCTTGAGCATTAACTATAGGTCTGGCCATAGTAATGATAGGTTCCTTCGATACTACGACCATAGAGGTTGCAGGAGTCGAAGGTGTGCCATTAACTATAGTGGGTATGGGAGTCAAAGGGATACCATATTTTTGAAGACCGGGTTCACTACTCATCCTTGTAGAATCACAAGTTTGAACGGTGGATGTGTGTGTACCACGTATAATGACTATATGCCTTTTAGAAGGAAAGGATGTGAGATCTGGTGGTAATTGTACCAGGTGACAGGACCAGTAGGGTGGCTGGTCCGACTCCACAATGACTTGAGACTATAAATATAAAAACATATCCTAAGTCTGACTAGTATGAAAAGAGAACACCAAAAGTCAAATGCCCAATATGCATGTAAACAGGGTAAAGTGGTTAAGCGGCCTCCCTACTTAAAGACAGTATGTCTCATCCAAGAGGGACATGAGACTCCCCACTAAGGATCGGAGGTAATAGAATCATTTATAGGGGACCTTGTGGGATTAACAACCAGTCAGTCAGATCCCCCCAGAGAGGTAATCCTCCATAAAGGTTGTGTTCTCTCCGACCCCTATCTGACCCAGGGTACTAGTAGAATAACCCCTACAAGTAACCTATGAGATACCTAAGTCAAGCAACTAATAAACCAGTTTATAACCGATGTAGAGGTGAGCATTCATAAGTTTGGATCACCATATGGGTAGGGTATCAAAGACTGAAACCTTGAAATAATTTCTTCTCATAGAGGTATGGGCACTAGCAAGATCCCCAAATATGAATAAATCCACAGAAATATCTCTGATGCTAGGTGAGTATCTAGGGGATATCCCTTCAAATAACTTTGTGTGACCTCGTGATTAACTCCGGTGTAAGTGGAGCCTCCTGATATTACCAATTATACAATGGACTTCTCAACTCCCTTTCTCAAACACATATGTTGATTTAATTTCCTTGGAGAAGTTTACTCACAAAATCCTATTCCAAGGCACTAAATCCTACGCTAGTTTGTGCACCCTAGAAAATAAAATCGTTACTAATAAATTTTAAATTATAGTGTTTATTTTAGGACCGTGATTACTCAAAAAGGTATGGTGATGAAACTGATGGTGTTATGACTCTGCAAGAAATTAAATATGAAATTAATGCAAAGTATAACTTTAACTTTTAATGTATGATATGCTCCTAAAAGCAATGCAATTTTCAAATTCAACTCTGCAATTCAAATGTAAAAAATGCAATCTTTCATTGTATGCACTAAACTAATGATAAAAACTCAAAAGACAAAAAATACCAAGCAATGAAAAATGACTATATTTTTTTTGTTTTTTCAATATATCAAAACTGAAAATGCATGGACTAAAAAGTAACTTGATACATATCCCTACTCTGTATAAAAGAAGGATAACTAAAGTAGGATATCAAGCAATGAAACACCCATCCCAATGTACAAGGATAATAAAAATGAAAAGAAGAAGAGAAAAACTTTTCCCAAAAATTCAACCAAAAGAGGCTTTCCTGTCAACTCACAGGTACTCAACAGGCACTACCGAGACCTAATAAGGCTCAAAAAGAATCAAATCCCACCAAGGAAACACCACACCAAGAAAACAAGCAAGGAGAAAATATGTACGCGACTATTTGAGAAAACATACCATATATACGTGTCTTGCTGTGAGACAACCTACGTGTATACGCGACTGTCAAGAAAAAAGGTCGTATATGCTTTGAAACAAGGCCAGGAAAGGAATAAAGGTTGAAAACTCAGACCTAGAGTGAAGAAGAGATGTCAAGCAATGATACGAAAATAACCACAATAAAAACAATAGCAATCTAAGGAGAAAAGTACTTCAAACCCTAAGAAAGAATATTCATCCCCAGTATGGTCGCCAATTTTATTACGAGGAAAATATCTCTATGGCAAGGGTGAACCAAAACAGATAGGTATGACTATAGAAATCGACTCAATTCCATCATATTCTATATAAACTAATGTGCAATGGAAGTAATAAAGAGGATTACCTCGTCCAAATGTTTCATGATGTCCACCGTTGAGCACTTTGACCCAAAGATTTATACCTACAACAAACAGGCAAAGAAAGCATATAGTGATGATATAATAGGTTGGCACATTATATATCATAATCCATCAATATACAAAACAAACATGCCCATGGATCATAATACATATATTTTCAAGGTATCAATTGGATGGGAAAGGAGTATTTATATTAATAAATGATTTGCAGAAGTGAAACATTACAGACTTCTGTGTCAGCATGGTTCGGAAGCAACAAACTGAGTTCCTTCCAACTAGGCCTCCACCACTTCAATCCTCCACTAAAGGCAAGTTCATATAAGGGAGACAAAGAGGTTCTTCATCAATAAGGGAAGATCTTGGGGCTGAAAACTATGTTTGGACTTAAAGGACAAAGGGACGCAGACTCAATAATGAAGTAATAATTTCTCCAGAGTAACTTTTCTCTCAAATTTGAATTCTCTCTTTTCTTCCATAGCTCGGAATTGGCTTCTTTATAGCCTTCAAAATAAAACTAAAGGGCCAAGTTGGAATGTTTCTAGTATATGGAAGGCCAAATATTAGAGATATCCTATCATGACATGGAAACCTGACATTTAATTTTGATGTTTTGGCATGAATCCCGATGTACGTGGGTTGTAGTGGAGCAACCCCTATATATGCTTGTTGTATATCTTGCAAGGTGCGTACAAGTGGAAAAATATTTGTTTTTGTCTCTGGATTTATAATTAGGGAAAGTAAGTCCACATGGGGGAATGGAATAAGGCCCTCTCTGCAAGATTCCATAGGGTGAGGAAAATATTGCTATAATAAGCATCTTAAGTGCGCGCGATATTGAGGCCAGGGAGCCTTTGTGTATATGTTGTGTTTTATGGGCTAGTGAGCTAGTTTTATTATTATTAGGATGGAGATCCTAGATGTTAAATGCCAGTGCGCCTACTTTCGTATATGTCTTAGCATTAATATAAAATACATAGTTGAGTGTAGACCAACCATGATAAAAGAGTATGGGGGACTAAAATCCACTAGTTAAGAGAAAGAGGGGGCTAAAAGTTAAGGAAAAGGGATAAGCTAGGGAGATTAAGCCAAAAAGGAATATTATATTAATATTTCTTAAGTATAAAGTATGGATAATTATTTTATCCTAAGTTCTAAATATGGGAACAAGTGGGCCAAAGTAGCTCCCAACATGGAAAGTGTCAAGTTGGAGACATACATACATATTGTTTGGACTTTGTTCATTTCCCATCATTCAGTAATTCAGTCAATCATCCATGAGAATTCACACACTCATTGAGCTATCCTCCATACCTTCATGTCATTTTATCTAAACCTATATCCATAGCCATACTTGTTTATGTAGTTGGTTAGCTTGGGCGCTAGACTGAAGAAGTGGTTTGTTAGGCTTGTGGGATATTGAAGAGGTGGGTTGTCATCCCCATGAGAAATTCCTCTCTAGGTGAGAGAATTGATGGGAATTGATTTCCTGAAGGTGCTAAACTGCAAATTTAGGGATTTGAGACTTCATGTCTAGCCTATTGCTGAAGCCTGGAAAGGAAGTGGGGCAGCCGAAGGACTGTTGAGTAGATAAGAGGAACAATTCCTGGGGTGGGTAGGCATGTGAGAAATGAGGAACTATAGGCTGTTAGTTTGAGTATGCACCTATGACGAAGTCTTTCCTGTTGTCTATGAGCCATTAGACTGGTTAGGAAACCTTTACCCGGGTGGAGTTTAGTCCCATCTCGGGAGTGACCCAATGTTGAGAGTGATGAATAGTGTGGTCTAAAGCTGGGAGGTTCGTGGAAGGTATGCATGCAGTTGGTGATATTATTACGAAGATAAGTGTCAGTTGTGTTATAAATTTACATACTGCATTATTATTTACATGTTTATTTTTATGGGTTTATCCTATGTGTGGTTATAACTATCTGCATATTTATGGGTATTTCTTGTATATGCTCCATGTATACGTTTACTATTATTCCAGTATGAATCTGTGTATTTACAGTATGTATAGTCTTTTTACGTTATCTATATATATTTCCACAAGACTTCTGTGTGTATATATTTTAATTGCATGCAGATCAAAAATTTACGTGGCATAGCTCAGTTGGATGTTCGGTATGTTACAATATATTCAGCAGAGAGAACGAAAGTGTTCTCTCATGTATCATGGCCTGGCCTAGGTCATTAGGGATGTTACAATATGGTATCAGAGCTTCATTTTTCAACACTGAGCCTAGATGGGCTGAGCAAGTTGAGTTGAAATGAAATTTCATAGAGGATTTATTTCAAAGTGGCCAAATTTTGGGTTACAGAGTGTCCATGGTAAAATTTTTAAGCAATGATGCGGAATTGGGAAAAAGCCCCAATTTCTATTGTTAAATTTATGGGAAGATCAAGAAATTTGGCCAAGTGGTGAGATATTATTGATTTAGTATCTATTCTAGAAAATTCAGACTTGAAATTGTTCGAATTTGATGTTACGGTGAAGCCATGACAGATGAGCGAGATTAGTAAATAAAATTCTCAATCATGAATTGAGTTTGGGAAAAAAAAAATTGTTCCAGAAATGTCAACCCACAACAATTTGTTGTTACAGAGGTTGAATTGGTGTTATCGGGGTGAAATTGAACGAATTTCATAGTTACAGGATGTCTATGGTAGAAATTCAGAAAAATTTAGGAAAAAAAACCCCAATTTATGCAGCGGAATTCACGAGGAGATTGTTGTGCGTAAAAATGAGTGTGCACAGGTGGGCGCACTAAAAATGCATGATGCGTAGTGAAAAGATTGTGATATGTAAAAATTGGGCATTGCATGGAAAGATGTTTGTGTGCTTGTGCACGCACTAAATTTTTCCGCCACGTGGAAAAATGTTGGTGTGCAGGTGCACGTGCTAAATTTTGTCACCACACGGAAAAATGTTCGTATGCAGGTGCACGCGCTAAATTTAGCATTGTGCAGTGTGGATAGAGTGATGCATGCGTAATAATAGCACGTGGTATGAATACGCATTGTAAGGTGAGCATGGCGTGAACACACATAATAATGGCGCACGTGGTGTGCAAAGTATTGACAGAGTGCATAGGAGTTTGGTTGGTGCACACACAATATGCGTAGATGTTGTCACGCGATAGTTTAGTTAATGGTGCGCACAAAGTATTGGTGCACTGTGGGGGCGCATTAAACATTGGCATTGTACAACATGTAGAGTGAAATGCACGTGGAATATCAATGCGTGATACAAAAAGAGTGCGCAACAAGTAATAGTGCAATAACCGAAACTGTGTGCGGTGGATATTGGCGCGTGACACAAAAGTAGTGCACACAAGTTATTGGCACGACAAAGAAGTGATGCACAGTGGTTATAGGTGAACAAAGAACGATTTACCTTATGGTGTTGTTTCTTATGGTAAATATGGGTGTACAGGTTGAAAATTGTGCACAATATTTCATTTGGATGGTAAAGAACAACGAAAATACAATGAAATTCCACGACATTTTATACTATTTGAACACCATCTTTGTGTTGCGCTCTTTTGAGGCCCTTAAGATCATTTTCAGCAATGAAAAAATTGTGAGAACAAAGTGTACGAATGTACACTTTATCTTTGCATCTCAAATAAAAGAGCTTGGAAATATCTTTCTAATGATGTAAACCATTTGTCAAACAAATCTTTTATGAGAAAGTTACAACACAAACAGTGGAGAGTAAAATTTAAAACCCATCTAACTTCCAAGAGCCATAACTTTATGATCCGAAATTATATTGAGGCACAAGAGTAGTCAATGGAAAGATATTGACCCATAGAAGACATAACCAGAGCGCAATTAAAATTTTGGGTATGTTAAAACTGATTAATATGGAAAATATGGTACCTATAGCATTCCAGACCAAAAACACGAATTGGCCTAGAAATTCAACCAACTGTAACTAGCAGCTTGGAACCCAAGAAAAGGTGAAACTTAGATAGAATGTCTATAATATGGAGATGAGGAAACCTAATTGAGATCCTATGAAAATTCCAATGGATTAGATGAAAAAAAAAAGATACATAATTACAATGCAGGGTTGCGACCAAGTTGAAGTGTGAACAAAACAATTAATGGGAAAGTTTCAAATAACCATAACTTTCAGCTCAAGACTTGGAATTGAGCATGGGAGTAGGATTTGGAAAGGTCTTGTAGAGTGGATTCTAAATATCTACCCAAAAATTTCATCTAGAGATCAAATTTTTCAGGAAATCAGAAGAAAGAACTATGATATATTATTGAACTAGAATGGTTCATATTTTCATGAGATTGTTGAAATAGTTAGCCTGACAAAGTTTTGTTAGATGGACATTTTGCAGAGTCAAAAACAAATAGATCATATCAAAATCAAAACATATTTGATAAGAATGCAAGAGACACAAAGAAATTAAAGCCAGGAAGATCATATCATAGGGATGGATTCCCATTTGAGCATTGAAGGAACAACTCCAATGGACATGGAGAAGGAAGGGATGAAAACATTAATATGGTAGAGACCATAAAAAATTTGCAGAAGGATGTCCAAAGACATAAAGTTGATAAAGTTGATAATGAACGGATTATGAGATACAAGGAACAACATGATGACTTCAANATAACCACAATAAAAAAAAGAGCAATCTAAGGAGAAAAGTACTTCAAACCCTAAGAAAGAATATTCATCCCCAGTATGGTCGCCAATTTTATTACGAGGAAAATATCTCTATGGAAAGGGTGAACCAAAATAGATAGGTATGACTATAGAAATCAACTCAATTCCATCATATTCTATATAAACTAATGTGCAATGGAATTAATAAAGAGGATTACCTCGTCCAAATGTTTGATGATGTCCACCGTTGAGAACTTTGACCCAAAGCTTTATACCTACAACAAACAGGCAAAGAAAGCATATAGTAATGATATAATAGGTTGGCACATTAGATAGCATAATCCATCAATATACGAAACAAACATGCCCATGGATCATAATACATATATTTTCAAGGTATCAATTGGATGGGAAAGGAGTATTTATATTAATAAATGATTTGCAGAAGTGAAACATTACAGACTTCTGTGTCAGCATGGTTCGGAAGCAACAAACCGAGTTCCTTCCAACTAGGCCTCCACCACTTCAATCCTCCACTAAAGCCAAGTTCATATAAGGGAGACAAAGAGGTTATTCATCAATAAGGGAAGATCTTGGGGCTGAAAACTATGTTTGGACTTAAAGGACAAAGGGACGCAGACTCAATAATGAAGTAATAATTTCTCCAGAGTAACTTTGCTCTCAAATTTGAATTCTCTCTTTTCTTCCATAGCTCGGAATTGGCTTCTTTATAGCCTTCAAAATAAAACTAAAGGGCCAAGTTGGAATGTTTCTAGTATATGGAAGGCCAAAGATTAGAGATCTCCTATCATGACATGGAAACCTGACATTTAATTTTGATGTTTTGGCATGAATCCCGATGTACGTGGGTTGTAGTGGAGCAACCCCTGTATATGCTTGCTGTATATCTTGCAAGGTACGTACAAGTGGAAAAATATTTTTTTTTGTCTCTGGATTTATCAATTAGGGAAAGTAAGTCCACATGGGGGAATGGAATAAGACCCTCTCTGCAAGATTCCATAGGGTGAGGAAAATATTGCTGTAACAAGCATCTTAAGTGCGCGCGATATTGAGGCCAGCGAGCCTTTGTGTATATGTTGTGTTTTATGGGCTAGTGAGCTAGTTTTATTATTATTAGGATGGATATCCTAGATGTTAAATGCCAGTGCGCCTACTTTCGTATATGTCTTAGCATTAATATAAAATACATAGTTGAGTGTAGACCAACCATGATAAAAGAGTATGGGGGACTAAACTCCACTAGTTAAGGGAAAGAGGGGGATAAAAGTTAAGGAAAAGGGATAAGCTAGGGAGATTAAGCCAAAAAGGAATATTATATTAATATTTCTTAACTATAAAGTATGGATAATTATTTTATCCTAAGTTCTAAATATGGGAACAAGTGGGCCAAAGTAGCTCCCAACATGGAAAGTGTCAAGTTGGAGACATACATACATATTGTTTGGACTTTGTTCATTTCCCATCATTCAGTAATTCAGTCAATCATCCATGAGAATTCACACACTCATTGAGCTATCCTCCATACCTTCATGTCATTTTATCTAAACCTATATCCATAGCCATACTTGTTTATGTAGTTGGTTAGCTTGGGCGCTAGACTGAAGAAGTGGTTTGTTAGGCTTGTGGGATATTGAAGAGGTGGGTTGTCATCCCCATGAGAAATTCCTCTCTAGGTGAGAGAATTGATGGGAATTGATTTCCTGAAGGTGCTAAACTGCAAATTTAGGGATTTGAGACTTCATGTCTAGCCTATTGCTGAAGCCTGGAAAGGAAGTGGGGCAGCCGAAGGACTGTTGAGTAGATAAGAGGAACAATTCCTGGGGTGGGTAGGCATGTGAGAAATGAGGAACTATAGGCTGTTAGTTTGAGTATGCACCTATGACGAAGTCTTTCCTGTTGTCTATGAGCCATTAGACTGGTTAGGAAACCTTTACCCGGGTGGAGTTTAGTCCCATCTCGGGAGTGACCCAATGTTGAGAGTGATGAATAGTGTGGTCTAAAGCTGGGAGGTTCGTGGAAGGTATGCATGCAGTTGGTGATATTATTACGAAGATAAGTGTCAGTTGTGTTATAAATTTACATACTGCATTATTATTTACATGTTTATTTTTATGGGTTTATCCTATGTGTGGTTATAACTATCTGCATATTTATGGGTATTTCTTGTATATGCTCCATGTATACGTTTACTATTATTCCAGTATGAATCTGTGTATTTACAGTATGTATAGTCTTTTTACGTTATCTATATATATTTCCACAAGACTTCTGTGTGTATATATTTTAATTGCATGCAGATCAAAAATTTACGTGGCATAGCTCAGTTGGATGTTCGGTATGTTACAATATATTCAGCAGAGAGAACGAAAGTGTTCTCTCATGTATCATGGCCTGGCCTAGGTCATTAGGGATGTTACAATATGGTATCAGAGCTTCATTTTTCAACACTGAGCCTAGATGGGCTGAGCAAGTTGAGTTGAAATGAAATTTCATAGAGGATTTATTTCAAAGTGGCCAAATTTTGGGTTACAGAGTGTCCATGGTAAAATTTTTAAGCAATGATGCGGAATTGGGAAAAAGCCCCAATTTCTATTGTTAAATTTATGGGAAGATCAAGAAATTTGGCCAAGTGGTGAGATATTATTGATTTAGTATCTATTCTAGAAAATTCAGACTTGAAATTGTTCGAATTTGATGTTACGGTGAAGCCATGACAGATGAGCGAGATTAGTAAATAAAATTCTCAATCATGAATTGAGTTTGGGAAAAAAAAAATTGTTCCAGAAATGTCAACCCACAACAATTTGTTGTTACAGAGGTTGAATTGGTGTTATCGGGGTGAAATTGAACGAATTTCATAGTTACAGGATGTCTATGGTAGAAATTCAGAAAAATTTAGGAAAAAAAACCCCAATTTATGCAGCGGAATTCACGAGGAGATTGTTGTGCGTAAAAATGAGTGTGCACAGGTGGGCGCACTAAAAATGCATGATGCGTAGTGAAAAGATTGTGATATGTAAAAATTGGGCATTGCATGGAAAGATGTTTGTGTGCTTGTGCACGCACTAAATTTTTCCGCCACGTGGAAAAATGTTGGTGTGCAGGTGCACGTGCTAAATTTTGTCACCACACGGAAAAATGTTCGTATGCAGGTGCACGCGCTAAATTTAGCATTGTGCAGTGTGGATAGAGTGATGCATGCGTAATAATAGCACGTGGTATGAATACGCATTGTAAGGTGAGCATGGCGTGAACACACATAATAATGGCGCACGTGGTGTGCAAAGTATTGACAGAGTGCATAGGAGTTTGGTTGGTGCACACACAATATGCGTAGATGTTGTCACGCGATAGTTTAGTTAATGGTGCGCACAAAGTATTGGTGCACTGTGGGGGCGCATTAAACATTGGCATTGTACAACATGTAGAGTGAAATGCACGTGGAATATCAATGCGTGATACAAAAAGAGTGCGCAACAAGTAATAGTGCAATAACCGAAACTGTGTGCGGTGGATATTGGCGCGTGACACAAAAGTAGTGCACACAAGTTATTGGCACGACAAAGAAGTGATGCACAGTGGTTATAGGTGAACAAAGAACGATTTACCTTATGGTGTTGTTTCTTATGGTAAATATGGGTGTACAGGTTGAAAATTGTGCACAATATTTCATTTGGATGGTAAAGAACAACGAAAATACAATGAAATTCCACGACATTTTATACTATTTGAACACCATCTTTGTGTTGCGCTCTTTTGAGGCCCTTAAGATCATTTTCAGCAATGAAAAAATTGTGAGAACAAAGTGTACGAATGTACACTTTATCTTTGCATCTCAAATAAAAGAGCTTGGAAATATCTTTCTAATGATGTAAACCATTTGTCAAACAAATCTTTTATGAGAAAGTTACAACACAAACAGTGGAGAGTAAAATTTAAAACCCATCTAACTTCCAAGAGCCATAACTTTATGATCCGAAATTATATTGAGGCACAAGAGTAGTCAATGGAAAGATATTGACCCATAGAAGACATAACCAGAGCGCAATTAAAATTTTGGGTATGTTAAAACTGATTAATATGGAAAATATGGTACCTATAGCATTCCAGACCAAAAACACGAATTGGCCTAGAAATTCAACCAACTGTAACTAGCAGCTTGGAACCCAAGAAAAGGTGAAACTTAGATAGAATGTCTATAATATGGAGATGAGGAAACCTAATTGAGATCCTATGAAAATTCCAATGGATTAGATGAAAAAAAAAAGATACATAATTACAATGCAGGGTTGCGACCAAGTTGAAGTGTGAACAAAACAATTAATGGGAAAGTTTCAAATAACCATAACTTTCAGCTCAAGACTTGGAATTGAGCATGGGAGTAGGATTTGGAAAGGTCTTGTAGAGTGGATTCTAAATATCTACCCAAAAATTTCATCTAGAGATCAAATTTTTCAGGAAATCAGAAGAAAGAACTATGATATATTATTGAACTAGAATGGTTCATATTTTCATGAGATTGTTGAAATAGTTAGCCTGACAAAGTTTTGTTAGATGGACATTTTGCAGAGTCAAAAACAAATAGATCATATCAAAATCAAAACATATTTGATAAGAATGCAAGAGACACAAAGAAATTAAAGCCAGGAAGATCATATCATAGGGATGGATTCCCATTTGAGCATTGAAGGAACAACTCCAATGGACATGGAGAAGGAAGGGATGAAAACATTAATATGGTAGAGACCATAAAAAATTTGCAGAAGGATGTCCAAAGACATAAAGTTGATAAAGTTGATAATGAACGGATTATGAGATACAAGGAACAACATGATGACTTCAATGTGAAGTTAATGCAGTGCTTGAACGAAATAGAAAAGAAATCGGATAAGGAGAGTGGCTCAAAAAAATCAGGAAGTCACAGGTCTCCTGATGCAAAAATAAGATCAAGAAGTGTTAGTATACATAAACACCACTCCTCGAGGAATTCCAATAAGAGAGGACATAGCATCTCAAGTCCATCCTCTGTAAGAAAGAATAAGAGGTCTGCGGTGGATGAGCTACGAGGAGAAATGAACAAAATAAAACCTCCTACATTTGATGGTGAGCACAAGAATGATGAAGATGGAGAGACATGGTTGTTGGGAATGGGTAAGTATTTTCAATTACATAATTATTCTTCTCACATAGAAGGTATAATTTCGATCTATCAACTCAAGGGAAAGACATCCATGTGGTGAGATCAACTTGTGCAGGTGCAACACATTAAAGAGAAAAGTGTTACTTGGAGGGAATTGAAGAACTATTTAGAGAAGAAATAATTGACTAAGAGATACTATGACAAGAAAATGAAACAGTTATTTGAACTCAATCTTGGGAGTATGACCATAGATGAATATGAGAGAATGTTTTTAGAACTATTGAAGTATGTCTCTTTCATCAAGGATGAGACAGTTAAGATTCAAAGGTATTTGAGTGGGTTTCCATCATTCATCAGTGACAAAATACAATATGATGATCCCAAGACATTGGAGGAGACCATAAGGTGAGCTAAATTCCTATATGATCAGCAAAAATCAAGGCCAACTTTCCAAAACTCTTGGAAAGACAAAAAGAAATTCAAGATGGATCAGAGGAAGAAGCGATCTAAGACACCATTCTTCAAAAATAATTCTCATGGACCACAATATCCTAGAGAACCTAGAATGATTTAGGTAGGAGGTCAAAGGTGAAGGAAACCACCTATACAATGTTGGAGTTGTAAAGGATATCATATGTTTAGATATTGTCCTCACAGAGGTGAAAAAGTGAGGATTGTTCACAATGTACAGTAAGATGAAATAGTGGAGGACATGGGAAGAAATGTACCAAGGATCTAAACAGCGTTGGACAACAAGAAATCAGAGTATCAGTCACATATGATTGAAGTGCAAGGTATGATCAACAACCAAACCATTTCTATTTTAATTGATTCAAGAGCTGGTCATAATTATATAGATCCTAATATGGTGGAAAGTTTGCATTTGCCAAGAAGCAAGCATGGAAAATATTGGTTAGTGCAGCTGGCTACTAGAGCCAAAAGAAAAGTTAATGATATGGTTAAGTCATGTCTTATGGACATGACTAGACTGAACACCAGGGTAGATTTGAACATCTTGCTTTTACGTTCCTATGACTATCTAATTGGGATGGATTGGTTGGATCAACATCATGCTGCAATTATTAAAACAATTATTAACAAGTGATGCAATACTAAGGATTGCAAACCCAAATGAATACTTCATTGTATACATAGATGCATGTAAAGAAGGACTTGGTGGAGTCCTTAGTAAAAATGGGTTCGTTATATGTTATGAATCAAAGAAGTTGAAGGAGCATGAAATACACTATGCCACTCATGATTTGGAGTTGGAAACCATAGTGCATGCCTTGAGGAAATCGAGACACTACCTCATGGGGAAAAGTTTTGACCTAAGAACATACCATAATGGTCTGAAATATTTATTCGATCAACCAAATTTAAATGCTAGGCAAAGCATATGGTTAGAATTGGAAATGAATATGACTTTGATATCAACCATATCAAGGGAAAAGAGAACAAATTGGTTGATGCAATCAACAGAAGAGTGCATGAATTGCATGCTACAACCATTATCATGTACCAATCATATTTGAAAGACAAAATTATAGAGGCTGCCAAATCAGATTTGCAATACAAGGAATTAGTGGAAAAATTACAACAAGGTAATTGGCAGCAGAAAATTGAAGAACACAAGCTAGATGTTGATGAAATTCTCATGTACAGGGGAAGAATTTATGTAACAAATTCCCAGGAATTGAAAAATCTGATATTGAGGGAAATGCATAATGTATCTTATGTTGGGCACCCAGATTATCATAAAACTATTGCAGTTGTCAAGGGCCAATATTATTGGCCAAGCATGAAGAAAGAAGTTTCATATTTTATTGCCAAATGTTTTGAATGTCAAAAAGTAAAGGCTGGGCATATACACCCAGTTGGTTCTCTACATACATTAACCATTCCTGAGTGGAAATGGGAAGTTCTAACCATGGATTTCATCACCAAACTACCCAGAACAATCAAGCAACATGATTCTATCATGGTAGTGGTGGATAAGTTTACTAAAGTTGCCCAATTTATTCCAGTTAAGCTTACTCACAAAAAAACCAACATTGCTTATGTTTATATGAGAGAAATTGCTAGATTACATGGCATACCCAAGACAATTGTGTCTGACA
>JZKD02S0693808.1:0-15254 GCA_000966675.3 Picea glauca
TATATATATATATATATATATATATATAGATATCCAGACACCCATAGATCCCATCGACACATAGTTCAATAAGTATGCTCCTTGTGGGATCCCTCTCTGGCGCTTGGTGTAGGAGATGTTGATACTTGGGATCTTCCCTGGGCGTTCAATTGTCGGGCTTGGCACTTGGTTTTGGTGGCTTATGTGATGTTCAATGACTTGGAGTAGTGGGTTTCGATGACCAAAAACACATAATTTTGCAAAATATTACATTTTATAACCAAGGCATTTAATAAATTAGAGTGGCTAATATGACTTGATGTTTTCAAATGAAGTTTCATTGATCACAAACCAAACCCTAGCTTAGACAATGATGGATAGTGACAGTTTACGAAGTATTACCGGAAAGGTTTGATGAGTTGACGCAATTTGGAGATAAGTAAAGAAAAACTTGGAGGTTCTAGGGTATTGATACAAAAACGGGTTGACAATATCACATTTATGATTGTGCTACACGAATGTCCTGCTTCTGGTAGCACGCCTGTCTTTAGAACAAAATTTAACATTTTAAGCTTGCAGCTCTATGTTCTAAAATGATGAAAACTAAAGGAATTGTTTTTTCTCATCATGTGTCTCGTGTAGGACTAAAAGTGAATCCATATAAGATAGAGATCATTCTAAAATTTCCAATTCCATCAAATCAAAGAGATGTTATAATTTTCTAGGCTATGCAGGCTATTATCATTGATTTATTGAAAATTTTAGTAAAATGACATTTCCATTGTTTGAATTACTTGTGAAAGATGTTGAATTTTGTTGGGATACCAACTATCTATATTCTTTCCAAACTCTTAAAGAATTTTTTTTATCAGTGCCAATATTGAACGGTCCATACTGGATATTACCATTTCACATCTCAACAAATGCATCTAATACAAAAATGGGAGAAGTACTAGGTCAAAAGGGAAACCTTCTAACCTATGATATTTACTTTATTAGTAAAAACTTAACTCCATCTGAGCTCAACTATATAGTGACTGAAAAGGAAATGTTGGAATTCATTCATGCTACAAATAAATTTCGACATTATATTACTAGATACGAATTCTTTGTCCATGCAGACCATTCTTCCATTAGATACATAATTAATAAACTTATTTATAATTTTATAATAACAATATGGTTGTTATTGTTACAGGAATTCAATATTACTATCATAGATTGATGTGGAAAGGAAAACAAGGTTGTGAAATTTCTTCCACACCTTAATAATCCCAGTGGGAGTGCTCGAGTAGCAGATTATTTCCCTTGTGAGAATATATTTTTTGTATCTACCAAAACTTCATGATTTGCTAATATATTTAAGTATTTATCTATAAGGAAGTTACCATCACATATCTCATCAAAAGAGAAAAAGAAAATAATCAAATGTAGTGCTAAATATTCATGGATTAAAGGAGATATTTTCTATATAGGACCATATTTGATAATCCATAGGTGTGTGAGGAAGATGAATTATTTGATATTTTTAAAGCATGTCATAATGAACCCTGTGGTGGGAATTTTGCAGATAAATGAACTTCTTATAAAACACTTCATCTCAGATACTATTGGCCAACTCTATTCATAGATGTCAAGAAGTATGTGAGAATTTGTGATAGTTTCCAAAGGATGGGAAGGAAAAAACAACAGATGAGATGCCCCTGTAGCCTCAATTTATGGTGGAGACTTTTGAGAAATGGTATTTGGATTTCATAGGTCCTATGAATCCTCCATCCAAAGGAAAATGATATATATTAGTTTTCATAGACTATGTCACAAAGAGGGTGGAGGAAAAAAAATTTGTCATGAGAAACTAAAGAGTCATTAGTCAATTTCCTATTTGAAGACATTTTTTTTCAGATTTGGAATCCATGGAGAAATTTTCAGTGACCAAGGAGCAAAATTTACTTCAAAGCTAATGAGGGAAATTGTTGAAAAATACAAGATCAAACATCGTAAGTACACCCCCTATCATCCGCAAGAAAATGATTAGGTAGAATCTACAAACAAAGTATTGGAAGAAATCATTACAAAGACAGTCCAAATATATAGGAAGGACTAGACATAAAAGCTTCTAGAAGATTTATGGGCTTACTATAAAACATGGAATAATACCACTAGTTTCACTCCTTACGAACTAGTGTGTGGTAAGTGAGTCCTACATCCCATTAAATTTCAAATGAAGACTCTTAGAATTGCAGTTGAATTGGGGATGGACTTGACTATAGCTAAAAAAACCAGAATAATGCAATTGAATGAGCTTTATGAGATATGACAATATTCCTTATAATAAAATACTATGATCCAACAACAAAGGGAAAAATGGCATGACAATTTCATTAGGAAAAATTGATTCAAAGTCAGTGATTGGTATTTTCTCTTCGACTCCAAATACAAATATTTTCAGGGAAAATTTACCAACCATTGGATTGGGCGATATGAAATCCAAGAAGTGTTTTATAATGGTATAGTAAGGGTGAAAACAATTTATGAAAGTGGAGTTTCATTTGTGATCAATGGGCACACGTTGAAGCTCTACAACAAACTAATAAGTTGGGATGACTTTATCTCTCAATTTTTTGAGAAAGAAGATATGGAAGTTCTAGGGAAAGGAAAGAATACTCCTACTGCTCTTTCATCTTGAATTCTACTTTCCAAATTATATATATATATATATATATATATATATATATGAAAATAAAAAAGAAAAATAAATGATATAAATAAACAAATGGCTTAGTTGTGAGAACTAGATTTTCTGGTGCAATCTAAGATTGATTTTTTGCTAGAAAACCAAGAAATTGGTTGACAACAATTCTTAATAAAACACCTATTTGATTGGTATTGTATATGTGTAGGATTCAATTTCATAAAGGATGGATCACAGAATAAAGGATGTGAAAATGAGTTTTGTGGTGAAAACCATATTTCTTGCATCACTTAACTTGAATTTCTGCTTGAAAACCAAGCAATTGGCAGGAAGAAATTCTCGCAATCCTCACAGTGTAATAAATGCAAGATATGAGAAAGATATTGATATAGTTTTTAGTTTTTTCAATAACCAACTCATTATACTATAGTGGATTTCCATTAAAAAGTTTTCCCAAAGTTTTAGTTTCGTTCATATGTAGAAATAAAAAGAACAAAAGTTAGTATTAGATTTTAAAACGTTTCCATGCTTATCATTTCATCAATAAATCAATTGATATAAAATTTCCATGAGAAGGCAATATTCTTCTAAGTTTAGAAACTAAATATTAAGGAAAAAGAGGACAATTACACCAAGGAGGAAATTATTTCAAGAACCAACTCTCAGACTACACAATTTCAAGGATTACATCAACATCAAAATACAAAAGTTCGAAGGAATGGTAAATCCATGTTTTTTATTTTGATTTGTTGATTTCAAATCAAATAAAATAAAATTTACTTATTCCTTTTGCACCTAGCTTACCATACCTATTACCTATTATATTTTCCTCTCATACCACTCACCTATTTTTTTTTTCTATCCATCCCATTATATCACCTATATCATATTCTCATTCATTTATATCACCATATTTAAAAAAATGTACCATTCTTACCACCATTATTTCTTTATTTTACTTTATATTCCATTTTCCATAATTCAATTTTATTTGAAACACTACTTCATTTTCCTACCATCTATCATTACAATTTCATTTCACATTTATTTTTTCAATAATCCTGAGTCTTTATATTACTAATGAGAAGATAATATACAAAAATTTTACTGTTGGCATGCCCATAGGGAAACCAAACTAGTAGAAAAGAATAACATTGTCATTTTGAGTTTGCTAGATATATCTAATGCCTGTAACTGATAAACTGAAACAAGGATGACTTCTAGTTCCAATGTCTATCCTATTCTTCTTATTTAATCTACTATAAGGAGGTGGTCAAACCAGACCTCTCATGTAACTCAACAAAAAAAATAGATGGAACAACATAAAATACTTAGCTAATGGTTCTTCCTTCTGTTGCTGGAACTTGGCGTTGGGCATAGTCCAGATTGGAAAAGTTCATACTAGTCAGCTTGTCTGCAATCAGGTTCAACTTGTGGTCGACCAACTTAACCGGGAGATGCACATCGTCGATATGCATGAGAATTTCTTGACGAGATTCATGATGTTCCAACATAACCCATCCCATCAGAGTCTTCAAATGCCAGTAAATATCCATTGTTGTAAAATACTACGAGTTTTTCCCTCGGATGGTGCCAATATCAAGAACCCATGAGCTGGTGGTCTCCCTAACCTCTTCATCAGGGATGAATCTACTTAGGAAATGAACATCTTCCTTGGATAGGTGCATATCTTTATAAATTTTTGGAGGGGTGATGGAGTGGTAGGAGTCATTCGATCTTTCAGTCATGTCCACCGGGTGGAATCCTGACCAAGTTCTAGGTCTATGCGAGGCGCCACCACGACCTCGGCGAGAGGAGATTCCTCTTGCCATATCAAAGGAATAGGGAAATAAGAGTGCAAGATGAAGGAGTAGGGAGGTGGAGGAAGTGTCCATCGCAGAATGGAGCAAAGAATCTATGGAGGGAAGCAAGGGACGATGAAAGATAACAACCAAAGAGAAGTAGAAAGAAATTTAGAGAGGGATGCATAGAACAAAGCCACCGAAATCCAAGGTCCATAAGTAGAGGTTACGCCCATAATTGATAAGGATATGCATGATATCCATCATTAATCAGAGTCTCTATATCGCCTTCCTTGACCACATGCAAAGGATAGGAGGATCAAACATGTGAGGTGAGTGAAGGATCATGAGTCGAATTCCAGGAAGAAACAAATCAATTGACGAGATAAGACAAAGGTGAGAGATCTTAATTCACATGGGGAGGTGATGTGGGTGACGAAGGCGGATGGTAGTTTTCAGTAGCATGGGGGGGCAAGTGGAGAGGGGGGTTGGGGCCCACCTACACTTTGAATGCATCCTTGACACCCCATGCGAAGAAATTTCATTTCACATTATCATAATCAATAATGTCATATCATATAAAAAACATGTCCCTGCAAAATCAAAAATATTTTTCTGAAACAAAAGTACTCATTTTCTCACTATTTATTCCCAACATTATGACTTAGAGAATAGATTTCTCTAGCATCGAGCAAAATATAGCATACATAATTGAGTGGGGGTTGAATGATAAGATTTCAAATTGAAGAATACTAGGGTTTGTTGTAGCAAGGAATGCATTTCTCTTTCGAAATATGGAAAAACACTATTAGAGAAAAGAAAACACAAGTATGAAGAATTCAATTTTCTATATGGAAATAACATGAGGGTTTCATTAATAAAGAGAAAATTCGACAAAACCTTCCTTTGCTAAAAAAAAAAAACCAGAATTATCAAGACAAGTAAGCACTAGATGTTGGAATACTAAGAGGGGGGGTGAACCGATATTATGCAATATTTTACCACTTTTAATCAAAACATGTAACCATTAACTTTATCAACAATATACCATCAATATATCATGAGAATTATCAATCAACAGTGCATAACAAATAACCATAGATATACAATACACCAAAATTTACATGGAAATGAAAATGGGAGAAAACCATATAATGCTTTCTTTTATTTCAAATATTACATTCATAGGAAGAAACAACTTCCAAATTCCCCAGAACCAAATAGAAGGAGGAACCAACCCCATAATTTATAGGCACTAACCTGAAGGAAGATATGATTCCCCGTGTTATCTCAATCCAACTAGAAGGAGGCTATGACCCCCTAATTTACAATCTCTAGCCTGAAGGAAGCTCCAACTTCCTAATTTCTCTTCCACCAATCGGAAGGAGGATACAACCCCCTTTCCTTGCCCCATCCTGTCTCCTTGAAATATAAGTGTAGACTCAAAATGTCACTACCATTGATCAACCTATAACTATCATTGTCAATGATACATCAACTTGTCACTGTCATTTTCACATCAACCTATAACTGATGATCAAACAATCACCCAACCTGTCATTGTTACTATCATTGTCTCTGTCATTGTCTCTGTCACTAATATACCATCATCAAATAACTATAACAATATCCACTGACATGGATAAAAAAAAAATCACCATAACATGTACATCAATGATGTACCATAACATGTACTGTAACCATATATGGTATCACTCATGATATGTCTCCATCATGCCATACACCATATACAAAAGGTATAATCCAATGTATCTAAGATATGTCTCAATCATATAACATACAATAACCATATATCAAGTATCCAAGATGTGCCAATGTGTCAACAATATGCCTCAAGTATGCACCATAACAACCACGATCATATAATAAGTATATGCCTCAAATATATGTCGATATCACAAATATGTGCCTCTAACAATGAACCATAACAACCATACACAATGTACCAAGTATATGTATCAAGAATGTATCAAAAAATAACCAAGACATGAACCTCATCCATATGCAACCATATAACAAAAAGGGCCTCCAAGACATTCCTTAAGCAAGTGCCATACCATCCATGATACAACCCTCAAACAAACACATAAAATACATACCTTCACTCATGAATAAGAATCGATACATACCATCTCATAATCTATAACCACCTTGTTTTATCATCATACCTTGTTGCAACATGAACCAAGCATGCTTCTTCAAATATGGCATAGCCTCGTTGGACAGATGTTAGTTATCACATGGGGCCTTGTGTGACATGCACTAAACAACTCATGGGGGTGCCTCGTGGGATACTAGTAGCCTGATCCATAGGTGATCCAAAATATATTTTCATAACGAAATGAATACATATTTTCATAACACAGAATAACAGATATACAGTAAAATTGGTTTCTATTCAATAAGGAAATAAGATGAAACTGTAAAATGCAGCGGAAACAAGCTTGCTAGAATGGTGGTGGGTTATCTCTGTGATGGTTGTGCTCATTCAAAAGAAGATGATTACAATGAGGCTATAAAGGAATTTTTACAATAAACAATAATGTCAAAAACCCTATACATCCAAAATACCTATCCCTACGAGATGAAGCGCCAAAAGTCATGTGGACCCCGTTTGGGTAAGTTAGTACATCAACTTCCCAGGGTCATAACTTTTGCATATGATCTTTGTTTTAGGCGCACAATAGCCCATTGGAAAGGTCTAGCTGAGGACTACATATTTTTCTATTAGCTATCAAAGGTCATTCTAATTGTGGCGAGCCCTAAAAAATGTTGTTTAGGGCCTCAAAACAGCCCTGCAAGTCAGGGACCCAAAAATTAGGGAAAAAACTACCAAATTGGAAAACTACCAAAATGAGCCAATTGGAATAGGTGGGAGGACACAAAAATCCATATGGATCAATCCTCCCCCCTTAGAAAGACATGTTCTCCATTGTGTTGAGTTCCCCCATCAGATGAGGAAATTTCTTCTCAATTTGGCCCCGAGTGAGCCACTTTCCTTAGTGCGAGAGCTGCCCTGCTTTGACAACTCGATAAAGTTGGATCCTTTGTTGGAGAGTGCCCTTGATCTATTTTTCCACAATTTGATCATTGGATTCTTGTTGTATGAAGTTTATATTGAGCTATGTTGGTTTCAATTTTTCTGCTATCTCTGAGGTGTCCAATAATGGTGGGAAATACAGTCGAAGGATATCCATGTTGAACACTGGGTGAAAGCCAAGGAAAGGAGGAATTTTGAGCTCGAAAGCATTATCACCCATAGCCTTGGTGATGGTGTATGGCCCATAATGGAGTGGTAGAATCTTCCAATGGGCTCCTATAAGGTGCTCTTTCTGTAAGTTCAACAAAAATTTGTCACCCACCTGAAACTTATGTGGCACCTGGTGTTGATCATGGCGCTGCTTGTACTTGTCATTGGACTTCTATAGGATATCCTGAACTTGTTGGAAAATGTGTTGGATCTGCTCAATGAACTGGGTGGATTTGTCAACTTCAGTTGGAGTAGGACATGAGTCTACCGAGGTGACTGCAAGGGGTAGTGCAACATCTATGGGACCTAATGGTTGGAATCCCAACCCCACCTGAAAGGGGTTGTGGTCGGTTGAGATATGCAGGGCTCGGTTGTAGATATTTTGAACATAGGGGATACTCTCATCCCATGTGCGAGGGTGCGTGGAATTATACATGCGTAGGATATGTACAATCATTCAATTTATGACCTCAGTTTGACCATCTGTTTGGGGGTGGAAGGTCATCGATTTGGTGAACTTGGTGTCCAGAAGTGACCAGAGGCTTGACCAAAATATGTTGAGAAATTGACTGTACTGATCTGAGAAAATGGTTTGCGGGATTCCAAAATGTACCCATACTCATTCAAAGAATATCTTGGTAGTGGCCTCTGTTGTGATTCTCTTCTTCCAGATGGCCATAATCGCCATCTTAGAAAAGTGATTCACAACCACAAAAACACAGTCATTTCCCCTCTTGGTGGACGAGAGGCCCAACATGTATTCCATTGAGATGGATTCCCATGTCTTGTCAGGAGTAGGAAGAGGGGTATACAGGCCCTGTTTCTTAGTGGTTAGTTTTGCAATTGCACAGACAATGCGGGACCTGATATCCTTGCTGACCTCATATCAAAGTTTTGGCCAGTATAAATGTTTATGCAAAATTTCCACTGTCTTTTTGACGTTGAAGTGTCCTACCACCTGATTGTAGTGAGCTTCCCAGATCAACTTTACTCACTCTCTTGATGGAATGTAGATATGTACCAGATGACATAACAACCCATCCTAAAGATGGAAATTAGCGACAACTGCATTTGTGCCCAACATTTGGTAGGTGGTGGTGAAGTATGGGTCTATCTCATAGATTTGGGTCCATTCATAGGTATCATGGCCGCAACATTCTAGCACCATGGTGAGTGCCACGACTGGTGGTCTACTGAGGCAATCAATGGCGTGGTTGGTGCTTCCCTTTTTATACTTGATGTTGAGGTGGAATTGATGCAAGTACGTGGACCACTTCTGATGGAAGTCATTCTACAATTTTCCTTGTGTCTACATGAACTTCAATGGATTATGATCAATTTGGATAACTGTCTCCTTCCCAAGAATGTAATTTCTCTACTGGCAGTAGGCTTGCATAATGGATTAAATTTATTTTTCATAGGTAGGGTACTTAGGGACAAAATCTGATAGTGTCTCACTATGATAGGCCAAGAGGTGGTTGATCTAAGTGAGAATGATGCCCACAACATAGTCTGAAGCATTTGTCTCGATCTCAAAGGGTTTTTGTAGGTCCGAGAGTGAAAGTATAGGGGCTGAGCACAAGCGCTACTTCAAATCATTGAACGCTTGTTGTTGGGACCAGCCCCATAAATTTTTTTCCTTACCACCACTCCTGGTTACTTGGTTGAGGGCCCATGCAATATGGGAGAATCCCAACACGAACCTGTGGTAGAAATTGGCAAGGCCCAAGAAGCTGCAAAGCTCAGTGAGTGTGGTTGGGGCTGGCCAATCATGGATGACTTGAATTTTGGATGGATCAAGATGTATGCCATGCTGATCAATGATGTAGCCTAGGTAATGAATCATGTCCATGCCGAAGGAGAATTTTTCCAAGTTCGCATAGATTTTGTCCTACTGCAGGGTGTGCATAACCTGTTGAATATGTTGCAAGTGTTTTTTCCAAGTCTTGTTGTAAATGAGGATGTCATTCAGATACACCACTATAAAAGTATTGGTGAATGGTCACAGGATATCATCCATCATCCTCATGAAAGTGATTGGAGCATTTTTCAAACCAAAGGGCATGAGAAACCATTCAAAAAGACTTTCCTTTGACTTGAAGGCAATCTTCCATACATTTGTCTATTCTATCGGGACCTGGTGGTAGCCATACTTGAGATCAATCTTACTGAAGTATTTGACCCCCATGAGTTGATCAAGGAGGTCGTTGATTCAAGGAATCGGGTATCGGTTTATGAATGTGATTTTGTTCAGAGCCTAATAATCAATGCAGAGTTGTCAGGTTCCATCTTTCTTCTATACCAGGACGATTGGGCTCCCACAAGGTGATGAGATGGGATGGATGTTCCCCTTTGTGGATAAGTTCTTTGATCTATCGCTTGATCTCCTCATTCTCTAACAGAGAGCGACAATAGACTGGCCCATTGAGAAGGGGGTTAGATCAATGGGGTGCTTGACCTGACAGTGCAGAGGTACCATGGTAGGTGAGGAGAATATATCTAAGTATTCTTCCATGACCTTATCAACTTGATTTTTTTGTGTGGAGAGGTCGGTCATGGATACATTGGATGTGGTTGTGATGTTTCACTCATTCTAAGAGAGAATCATGAACAAGAAAAACTTCCCTATTTGAGAGATGAACTTTATGCATTACTTGGCAGAGATCAAGGAAATAACACTAGGTGGAGCTGCCTCAGGTATCCTAGACAATTTCTTGTTTAAAATAATAATAACACTGCAAGGAATAGACTCATATATAGCATGACGTTTCTATAAATATGGTTGTCCCAAAAGAACATTACAAATTTAGAGAGGGGAAACATCACATAATACCTCATCTTTGAAGGGCTTGATGTCGTATGAAAAGAGACATTGTTGGTTGACAGAGATGTCACTTCTTTGGTGGAGCCATTCGATGGTGTAGGAATGAAGGTGTTTTTTTGTCGACAGGGCGATTTGCTTGAAAATCTCTGTTGAGATGAGGTTCTTCTGGCTACCTCTATCAAAGATGAATTGCAATGGGGTACCCTTCACCCACATCTGTGAATGAAAAAGGTGCTCTCCTTCCTCTAGCTCATCTGGTTCACCGAGATGGAGCTTGGTGGTAGCAATGGTAGCACTAGGTTCTACATCAATGATATGTATCCCCCTTATTGGTTATGACTCAGAGTCGGAACATGCATATAATTCAAAGGATTTCACATCTTCCACCAGAAATTTCTTCGAGCGACAATCAACAATGTTATGCTAGGGGAATTTATGGAAGTCACACCACTTCTCGGTATCTTTCTTTGTCTTTTTGATGTCCTTCTTTTCTTGCAGCCTGGACTAGTTTTCCTAAGGATTTCCATATTTTCTCTATCCTTTGTTCTGTGGGTTGGGGCCACCCTTTCCTAGATTTTGTTGTGAGGGTTTCCCAGGCCCAAGTTGTCATGTCTTTGTTTGAGCTTCTGCTCAATTTTGATGACATATCGGTAGGTCACTCCCAAGGATCATATGTACAAAAACTCCATTTCATATTAGATGTATCTATGCAGATCGCCACAATAATTGAGCACCATATGTCTCTCAGAATATTTGATACCCAACTTGGTGTGCAAGGCATGGAACATATTTGTGAACTCGGACATCGCTTGGTCTCTTTCCTGCTGCAGCGTGGTCCACTTTGTGTACATGTCATCATAAATTCCAACAGGGTAGTAGTGTTCCTTAATATCATCCCTGAAGGACTCCCAAGTGACTGTGAATGTAAATAATGAGGGTTCCTCTATTTCCTTTTAATCACATAAATTTTCCCACCAATATTTGACATGGGGGACTACTTTGAGGAGCGCAAAAGTAATCTTTTCTCTATTCGAGAAGTTATGGACAAAGAAATACCCTTATAGAAGATTAAACCATTTTTCTACTGCATATGCATCTATATGACCTTCAAAATAGGAATATCGAAGTTGATTTGTACCTTGAAGGGGGTGACGCCTCTGTTTGAGGAAGATGTGTCGCTTGTTGGTAGCCGCGAAAGGATTTGTGCAAAACTATCCATCATCTCATTCCTCTATTGTGTGAGGGATTCCTTGAGAAATTTTTTGAAGGGATCTCATGTCCCATCGTCTTTATTTTATTTTTCCATGAGAGGTCATTTGGGCGTGCAAGAGATTTTTTCCTCAAGAGAAACAAGATCAAGGCCCAATTCTTTGTACCCTGACCTTGTTGGGGACATGCATTAAGAATGACAAGGAGCAAACCACTATGATACCACTGATCCAAAATATATTTGTATAGTGAAATGAATACAGATTATTATCAAAAGATGATTAACACAGAATAACATATATACAACAAAGCTCGTTTCTATTCAATAAGAAAATAAGATGAAACTGTAAAATGCAGCGGAAACAAGCTTTCTAGAATGGTGGTGACTTATCTATTAGAAGAGATGTGACAGATGCACTCATTCGCAAGAATATGATTATAGTGAGGCTCTAAAGGCCTTTTTACAATAAACAGGAATTTCAAATACCCTAGACATCCAAAAAATCTAACCCTAGAAGATGAAACGCCAAAAGTCATGTGGGCCCCATTTGGGTAAGTTAGTACATCAACTTCCTGAGGTCGTAACTTTTTCATACGATCTTCGTTTTAGGTGGACGATAGCCTGTTGGAAAGGTCTATCCGAGGACTACACATTTTTATTCTATCTATCAAAGGTCATTCTGACTATGGCGAGCCCTAAAAAACGTTGTTTAGGGCCTCAAAAAGACCCCGCAAGTCAGGGACCCAAAAACTAGGGAAAAAACTACCAAACTGGAAAACTGCCAAAATGAGCCAGTTGGAATAGGTGGGAGGCCAGCGACCTCCATCTAGACCATGATACAAGCCTCAAACAAATACTTAAAATTCATATCCTTACTCATGAAGAAGAATCGATACATACCATATCAGAATATGTAACCACCTTGTTGTATCATCATACCTTGTTGCAACCTGAACCAAGCATCCTTCTTCAAATATGGATTAGCCTCGCTGGACAGATTCCAGTTATCACATGGGACCTTGTGTGATAGACACTAAAAAACTCGCGGGGGTGCCTTGTGGGACACCAGTATCCTGATCCATAGTGGTCATCTAAACTAGGGTTTCTTGAAACCCATCCTTCTCTACAACTATGAGACTTTCACACTCCTTTCTTCCTTAGATCCTATTCCTTAGATACACTACAAAAATATTTACCAAAATGTTACTTGAAATATAGATAATCATTGCACTTGTGTGTAACTATGAGAGGCTTCTTCGGGTGTATATATACATTTCCAAGTGACTTCATTTCTTCACTTTAGGGCTGACCTGTACTTTATTGTTATAACCATTTTACCCTTTAATTAATGATTTGTAACTTCTTGTTGCAACCATTTAGGGTCTTCTTAAACATTCTTTTGAGCTTCCAACTTCATGACCTCATAACTCCTCAACCATGAGGAACTACATGACATACCACCTACCGTTGTAAATGGCATGATGAGGATTGTCCATATATGAGGTTTTTGTATGTACTTGTAATGTTCTTCAACCTCATTTTCCTTAGACAACTTCAGGCCTCATGACCAAACCTATGGGTTTCTTATAGACTTGTTCAAAGTGTCTTCATGTGAGGGCCATGCTTAAAGCCACGCCATAAGGGAGCCACTTTGAAGACTTCTTCAATTAAACCCATTACTTATAGAGGCTTATAGATTTCCTCTATAGTTTACATCAATCACAATCAATTTTCCAATATTGGATACCCTTCAATATACAAAATTTAGAAAAATTACATAAGGACATGGTTATGAATTCCTAGCATACAAATGAATTATGACTTATTGTTTAAAAGAAATTCTTCTCTATATAGAGCCAATGAGTACTAAGGTTCAATCTTAGGGTTTGACAGGTCGCAAAATAGTTGAACATGTCAGTGATTTTTCTGTCTCCATACAATGAAATCATGTAAACCGTTACTAGGTGGAAACATTTTACGTTCTTGTTATTTTTATTTCTCTATAGAAAAATAAATATTTCGTTAAGTGGAAAAACAAATTGTTTTATTTAAAAATTTGTTGTCTCTGTAACAAAACTAAATAGCAAGGATTTACAGACAACATAAACTATATGTTTCTGTGTTATAAGAGTAAACATTAGTGACCCTTTCAACAAATTCATAGCCTCATCAACATAAAGAAAAAGGCGGTATCAAATTATTTTTCTAATTGAAACAAAGTTGAGAGAAATACCCTTTTTTGTTTCAAATCTAATCATGATATAAAAAGATTCCTACAATGCAGATACAAATACAAATATATGGGTTTTTCAAAAAAGGATTTTCTTTAAGGAATTTCAATTATCACTTGAAATTTCATTAAGAGAACCTAAACCTGAGATTGGAGACAAAGCTTACATAAGAACAATCAAAACATCAATTTGAGCTTGAAGATGAGGTTACATTGCAATTGTGAAAATATATCTTGGAAACATATTACATATTGAAACAAATTTGAAGATAAAAGTTATATTTCCACTGTACAAAAATTTGAGTTTGCAAATAGAGCACAAGGAAGGTAGATTTTTTAAATATAATGGTAGTTAGATTTGAACCATCTGAGGTGGATATTGAGAGGATTCATCCAAATAGAAATGTTATTTTGAGAAGAGAAGGTTGGTTGAGTTTCTTTGAAAAAATTGATGGATACAACATAGAGGTTACAAGAGCATTTGCACAAACGTTTGATGGGGAATAAGAACACGTTGGAAAATTAAACTTACATATTTTAGAGAATTTGATTTCACAAATTATAGGCCCATCACAATCAAGAGAGAAATGGTTAAAAAATAAGCCTATGGAGAAGATGCTTTGGACAACCTTTTTAACAAGAAACAATCAAAATAATTTGAATTGGGCAATGGGTGTCCCAATACTTTGGTTCAAATATGTTAGGATCCGATCATAACCCCTCTTAGTTGGTCATTAATTAGAATGATATATTTTAGATGTAATAAATGATGACATTAGTTAATAATTCATATTAAATAAATGTGAAGAAGTCAATCTAATAAGATCTAATAGAAGCTTTCACTTATAGAAAGATCTTACTCTAGAATGTTCTCTAGAAGATAGAATTAGTATAAATAAGAGTAGGAGGTATGAGAAAGGATGACTTGAGAATTATTGTAATAGAGCGCTTCTTTTTTGGATGTTTCCCCCTCAAAGAGCCAAGTGAACATTTTTCCAACTGCAATAAAAGGTATAATGTTTTGGTGTTCTCTTCTCTATATTCTATTGTTCCATTGGTAATTTCTGTGATATTTTTTGCCTCTACTCAAAATAACATAACCAAGTTCATAACAAATGGTATCAGAGCTCTTTTTAGGGAAATAATTGTGGGTTAATTTTTTTCAAGGTAGAGACGTATTA
The DNA here is from genome assembly GCA_000966675.3 of Picea glauca. Lineage (NCBI taxonomy): Eukaryota > Viridiplantae > Streptophyta > Pinopsida > Pinales > Pinaceae > Picea > Picea glauca. The sequence goes on from JZKD02S0693808.1 coordinate 15,190, forward strand.
TGGTGTCTTTAAACTACAATGATATGTCATTCAGTGCATAAATATGTGTTTGGGGAAGCATACAC
>JZKD02S0693819.1:25171-36387 GCA_000966675.3 Picea glauca
TATATATATATATGTTTCATCGCGCATGGGATCTGGGATAGGTTTGCGAGGGGACTGGCGTGATGCCAGACATCGCACCAGCCCCCTTGCGAGACTGGCCCATGTCCCATGCACACACACACGCACACACAAACACACACACACACATGCACACGCATATGCACACACACACCCACACATGCGTGCGCGCGCACACATACGCACACGCACACGCACACGCACACACACACGCACCCACACCCACATATATCTCTTTCTATGTGTGTGTGTGTGTGTGTGTGTGTATAAATTTGAATTTTTTTTTTAGATATTTTATGATCTTGTTTTCGTTTAAATTTTATTTTTTAAGTTTTTTTTATATATATTTTAATTTGTTTTTGTAATTTTAAGGTGTTTTAACTTATTTTTGTTATTGAAAATTTTAATAAATTTTGTATTGAAATTTTTATTTTAGGTTTTTTAATTTGGGGTTTTTGTATATATGTGTTACGAGGAATATCTCTCTATGGCCAGGGTAAAGCACAATAGACGAAAATGACTGTAGAAATCAAATATATTCTGAAGTATGTTATGTAAACAAATATGCTACCAAGACAAGATAATAGGCCTACCTCGTCTAGACGTTCAATGAAGTCCACCATTGAGCACTTGACCCAAAGAAATATACTTGCAACTAGTACTCAACAACCAAGCAAAGCAAGCATATGGTGATAATAAATGATGTTAGCACATTCAATAGCATAATCCATTAATAAACAAGACAAATACGCCCATGGAATAATAATTCGAATATTTGCAAGATATCAATTGGATGGGAAAATAGTATTTCTATTAATATATGATCAACAGAAGTGAAAATGTTACAGACTTCCGTGTCGGCATGGTTTGGAACCGAGAAACTAAGTTCCTTCTAGATGGGCCTCCACCACTTCAATCCTCCACTAAATGCAAGCTCATAGAAGAGAGACAATGAAGTTCTCAATCAAATAAGGGAAGAGCTTGGGGGATGAACACTGTGTTCAGATTTAAAGGACAAAGGGATGCATACTCAATATGAAGTAAATAATTTCTCCAGAGTAACTTTGCTCTCAAAGTTGAATTATTTTTCTTCTTTTCCATAGCTCATAATTGACCCATTTATAGCCTTCAAATGGAACTGAAGGGACGAGTCAGAACGTTTCTAGTATATGGAAGGCCAAGGATAACAGATCTCCTGTCGTGACATGGAAACCCGACTCCATTTTTCATTTTTGGTCACAAATCCCGATGTACACGGGTTGTAGTGGTGCAGCCTGTGTATACACATGTGTATAGTAGGCAAGGTGTGTACATGTGGAAAAATATGTATTTTTAGTTCAGGGATTTACAAATAGGGATGATAAGTCTGCATAGGGAAATGGAAAAAGGACTTCTGTGCAAGATTTCATAAGGTGAGAAAAATATTGCTATAACAGATGGCCCCTAGTGTGTGGGGTCAGAGGAGTATCTGCGATGGCCGAAATACATTATAAACAACCCATAAGTGGAGTGATGGGGAACCAGCTGGACGAACTAGTTTCTCATTACATTCTACAATGAATTTGCATATATTGCTTCCAATTTGAATTATACCACAGATCCATGTGAAAAATATACCAAACAACTGTCTGTGGCCATGAATAGGAAAATACAAATGTGGTTACATGCCAAAGGATGTCATAGTCACAAACAAGGCCCAATAGAACCAGTCTCAAAACCAATATGAAGATATTTGTATACAATGGAGTACAATCTGATCTCCCATGATTACTGAAGTCATATAGGTACTGGTCCAATGAAAAGGAAGCAACAACTCAGGAAAGTTGTGGCCTCATACTGATGTCTTCAAGTATTCTACACCATCCGTCAAGAGTGCAAGTCTACATCATGTGAATAAAGGAGTTGAGTTCAAAGACAATGAGACATCATTTGATTACCGGTCATTGAGGTATACCGTTAATAAACACAAGACAACCTATCATTAATTAAATTAGGTATCAAGTCACCGATTACATTATTACAAGTGTGAATAAAGGAGTCAGTGTCGAACACCTGAAGAATCCATCGATCAGGAGACATTGATGTATTCCCAATTGTCGATGCCGAGAGAACCTGCAACTAATGACTACAAGCATCAAGGTACTAATAAAAATCTAGGTTTCGTTTCCAGAATAGATGAGTTGAAGTCGATGGAAGGAGACTCGCTGAAAGGAGAGCATTAAGGCATCTCTCATCATCCAACATGAGGAACAAAGCATGAGATTCATGATTTGGAGGAAATCAGATGAAGAACATGTTCATGAACCAACAACCCTGTGAGTATTTTTCACGTGCCAAGTGCAAGCAGTACACGAAAAAGACCCTTTGAATAACAACCAATGTGTGAATAGATGTCTTGCCATCGAACACAAGGGAAACCACCTAGTCAACGACCAATGATGAAATGTCGACTGTTGGGTTCAAGGTTACCTACCAATGATGAAAGTAGGACCAGGGTGCATGATAAGACTACAATATCATGTGATTCTGAGACAAAATGAGGGTATGGCCAACATCCAAAGTCAAGAGATCTGAGAAATGAGCGACACAGGTTGAAAAAATTCCTTTGAACAAGAGCATGAGACATATGAAAGACTCTGACAACATAAAATCGATGATGAAACCATGAGATGCATGAGGCATCGATGATATTATCTATAGGGACTGGAAGAGTAACCAGTTGGTAGATAAGACTCGGTAATGAGATCATCTTCCTAAGGCCATGCTAAACCCAAAATTATGGTGACAAATGGACTCAATAAATTTGTGCTCTGTTCAAAGGTGATGCGATTGTTGCCAATATAAGATAATACTCCCTTTCCGCTCGTTGTTTTTTTTTTTTTCATAGACAAATGAATGTTATGATACAGATGAGGAAACGAGTGTTGCAAGTAAGAAAAACTAGTTCCAGCAGTGGAACATACCTATGCTCAATGCAAGAAGATGCATGTGGGAAATGGACACTCGGGGGAATGTATGGAGTGTCAAATTGCGAAGGATATAAACGAGGCTCTTCTTGGTTGAGGATACAAATCTGCTGAGGAAAATGGTTTATAACGCAAAGAGAGAATCAACTATAGGCTCAATACTGCAAGCAGGGGCATGAGATGCAATCACAACTTAATGCCAAAAAATGTCCCTTTTTATGACATTTAGTCTACTTGGTGTTAAAAAGGGATAAACTTGTGCCAAATAGACGTCCTTTCAAATTCAATTTACGAGTGTGAAAGAGACAAGTTAACTCGACAATCTTTTCTCTTTTTGAATACGAGTTGGAAAATATATTAAACTAAACTCAGTTGGGAGTCCTCTAGGTAGGAGGCAACATGTTTATGAGTGAGAAATGAGGCTCAACATAAAGTCATGTATTAACTCTAAGGGACTCTCGGTCTTATGGAAAAAATATCTGCATGGGAACCAAATGAAGCAGAGGATCTAACTAGGGCACCCATGTTCGGTAAGTCTCTACCACTTGATAATGACACGTCTTATAGTAGATGGGAGATTCTATGTCACAACAAATGGGTTCGTACCTAAGGCATAAAAGTGACAGTTATAGGACAATGCAAAAATGCATGATGGAATGGATACCTATCCTATATGCTGGGTAGTGAACATACCTTCCTGTGGTTACAAATGTTGAAATCCGCAAGAATCCTTGGTAAAAACTACAAAAACCAACTCAATCCACTATTGTATTAGTCCATTAGGTGAAAAAATGACTCAAAACTATAGAAAGTGGGTAAAATTTTTATAAATAGTAACAAAACTAAAAATTACTATGTTTTGACCCAAATAGTGAAAATTGGACCAAATTACCTCCGATATTCAACTAGTGATTGCGGGAGTGTCAGGCGATGAAATTAGAAATCATCTGGACCAGGTAACTACTCTTCCCCTCCTCTTCCTTTCTAGTGGATTAAATTTTTAAATTAGGTTTCAAATTTTAAGTAAATTAGGGAGCAAATTGGGTAACTCGGTGTATGAGGGCTATCGTTCATAGGTTCACGTATACGTAAGTTTATACACACCTGTGAAAAGTACAAGGAACATATACTCAACCCTATACGTGAATGTAAACAAAGAAGCCCACGTACAAGTCCGTAATCAAGGATTTCTATGGTTGATAACTCAAAATTTGACTTTTATCTAGAAGGATGGTGCTAGAATGGAGGGAAAGGGAGCACGAGGAGGTAGATGATGCTGTGGATAGAGATCTAAGGGCTCAAATAGATTTGAAAAGATGTGGTTTATATAAATTTTGGGAACTCAAATGGATGAGGGCCCAGGTGATATTTTTTGAGATGCTTGCAAATTACTAGGACCCTGACAGTGAAAGATTCAAACTCGATGGGAAACCATTGAGGATTGAAGTAGAGGAGATTTACTTTTTGACTGGATTATCGCGTCGGGGTGAGGTCATAAACCTCAAATAATGGGGAGCAGGGAGTAGAATGAAAACATAGGAGTACATAGATGCTCACTATGTAGAAGGGACTCTGAAGGTCAAGAGTCAACTCCCCATCTGAGCGATAAACAATATCAGCCTCAAGATTGTTGTCCTCATGTTGACCAGGATCATAGGATCATCCTTGATGCACTAGTCATCGAGGCCGCTCATGTTCTATGTTGTAGAGTGCTTGAGACCCATAGTATATGATTGGTGTACCTCTCTACTGGCTAATATGAAGATTCAGTTGACAGAGTGCAAACAAGGTAGCAAGAGGAACTTCGGGTTTTCCTGTATCTTATGTAGTTTATTCTTCGAGCGGGTTCCAGGTTTGGGACCTAGAGTTGAGATTCTTTCGAGAGGACCTCCCCATCCAGCCATGGCACGATGGACCAAGGTAATGAGACGACAGGGGGGAGGTATGGTGCCCACACCCTACAATGGGGATTTCTTCTACTGGTTGCAGCGACAGGTCATTCCTATGGATGACTAACCCTATGAAGGGATTGACTTCAGAGGGGAACTTGACATGCCACTCCCACCAGGGACCGCCAATGGGGACATGGGTATGTCAAATGTTTTTAAATATTTCATTTTTTTGTATTTTTTTTATAGTAGAACAAAAATATTTTTAGATGATTCTTAAGTACTAACTAGACACTTGTGTGACACAGACGTGGGTCCACGATGACTAGATGGGCTTCCCCAACATCGTCAAAGGAACCAGGGAGACGAGGCGGTTGGAGGAGAAGCTGAGAGAGTCCTTAAAAATATGCAGGGTAACCTGTCTCGTTTAACTCATAGGATTTCGATGGTTCAGGTATAGGATCTGCCAGAAGCCATGAAACCGCAAGTGGTTGGTGTGCCTAGAGCTTGGCTGAAACTCTTTCAACGTCTCGCAAATCACATAGTTTTTTACCATGACGCACATCCAACGCCATAGGTGTATATGTCGTGGATATTTTAGTATTGAATGTATATGTGTATTGAGGATGTTAGCCCTAATTTTGTAGTATAAACACCATATTTTTTGAAATATATATAAAACAGGGATCTTCGGCTTTAATTATATTTACAATGTGTACATTGATGAGATGGTTTTCATCACTTTAGTTATGTGACAAATGCCAATCTAAAACTAAACTAGCATAAGCATTGGATACATGATTAGAGCTCCTAGGAATGTGATAATAAGTAATAAAATCAAATTGTCGTTCTAAAATATGTACCCATAGGAATCGTCAGATTAAAGTAGGATCACGAATGTGGTAAATTTCGTTCAACTGATATACTACTAACTGGGAATCCAGGTGAACCTCTAAAGAGAGAATACTATGTGAGATAACATCGCACAAAAGTTCTATAATGGTGCTATATTTGACCACATTATTCATGGATGGCCCTAGGCATATGCCACTTGAAGACACCAATAGATCCTCGTGTGAGTAAACCACCCAAGCAGCAGAAGCCAAGTTCCATGTATGACGAATGGCTTCGTCTGCGAATACTAAGTAGACTGAAGATGTAGGATATTGTCTATTCCTCGGCGATACAAAGTTTCACCGACGATAATATAATTCTTAGCTTGGTATCTTATATGCCGTCAGTCATCTCGTGAGAGATGCTGAGGGAACTTCAAAGTTTGAATATAGAGAACAATGTCTCCATACTAGGGGTCAGATGAAGAGACAAGAAAAATGTGTTCGTCTACAAACAAATCAACATGGATACTATCCTCATCTAATCGTGGAAAGTCGTATATTAACTCTGCGAAGACTAGTGATTTCTTGGATTTTGCATAAGCGAAATGGAGATCAAATTCTTGTAAAATGAAAATCCATTTATTATATTTCCCCCCTATGATACACCTGGTAAGGACGTATTGAAATGGATTGACATCATAAACCACAATAGTCTTGCAAAGAAATATATAATGATGTAAACATTGAACTGTGTGAATGACAACCAAATCCATCTTTTCAACGTGAGAATAATTAAGCTTAGGACCGACTAGGTTTCGAATAAGATAGTAGATGACGTGCTCATAGAGCTCATCATCCTCCTAAACCAAAAACATACCAATCATCTCCTCGAACGCGATGATATAGATAAAGTAATCCCTACTGTAGTCAGGAAACTTCAGCAGAGGCATTGATACCAAGGCTTTGTTCAAAGCATCGAAGGAATCTTGGGCTCTCTCATCCCAGATAAAAGGGGTGTCCTTTTTCAAAAGACGCATGAAACCCTTAGTGATATTGACATAATTTACTATAAACCGACGTAGAAAATTATCTTTCCCCTGTAAAACTTGAAGTTGTCTAATAGTGCATGGGGGAGGCAATCAAAGTATTGCCTCAACCTTTAACGAATCTACCATGATCCCAGTATCGAAAACTAGAAATCCCAAAAGACAAACAAATCTAACGCAAAAGATGAACGTATGAGGGTTCAACCGGATTCTATAGTAACGACATATTTAAAAAACAAGCTAAAGGTGCATAGAGTGATACACTCTCTTACGAGAGTGAGCAATGAGATTGTCGAGGTAAGATTTGACTATATGCTTAATATCGTGGAATGCGAAGGTCATAGCATGTTGGAAGGTTGCTCTAGCATTTTTAAGGCCGAAAGGCATTTTCTGGTATGCGAAAGTACCCCAAGGAAAAATAAATGTCATCTTCTGTTGATCCTTAGGTTTAATTTGAATTTGGTTATACCCTGAAAATCCGTCCATAAAATAAAATACTTCGCTTCCCGCACAATTGTCGAGAATATGATCGATGAAAGGTGTGGAGAAGTTGTCTTTAGGAAAGGCTTTGTTCAGTTCATGAAATTGCATGCATACAAGGATGGCTCCTTACTTCTTATTCACAAGAATGAGGTTGGATACCTATTCAATCAAGGGAACTGGGTAGATGAAGCCAACATTGAGTAGTTTCTCTACCTCTACCTTAATAATAGGGGCCTTCTGGGATTGACAACTCTAAGACGTTGTCGAACATGTTTAGCATCCTGATAAGTTATAATCTCATGCACAAAAATATGAGGGTCGATTCTTGGAATATCTTCATATGGCCAAGCAAATACATCTCAGAATTCCTTGAAGAGTTTAGTGTAGATCAAAATTTCTTCTTGCGAACAATCCACACCGATATGTACGTTTTTCAGTATTTCCAGGGGTACAAGAGATATCAATCGTGATGGTAGGATAAATACTCACCATATTTCCTTCAACATAAATGTCGTGTGTATCAAGTGGAACTATGACAAGACTGACTATATCACTCAAAGTAGATCGAAAGTCATCTTGTTTTATTCTTTCAAGATCTGGGAGAAAACAAGAGAGATGATGCATATCATCCCAAGGTTTGTCGAAACCATTCATGGCTTCGATGATATCTTCATCGTAGGGAAAAGTCTCATCAAGGCATTTATGTGAACAAGACAACAAAGTGACCCACACGGGCCTAAGAACAGGATCCTCCTCGCCCAGCGACGAGGTAACAAGATCGGGATCGACATAAGAGTCAAGAACAACTTAATACACAATCTTCACTTCTGATAGTGGCACAGCCATTCCATCATGTGACTAACCTTCACAAGATGAATTCAGGGAAGGTAGGGTCCACAAATCACTAAAATAGGAAGTGCAGAAAGAAATGGACCTCTGCGTTGAAACGAGCCTACTGGACATGGCGTAAACATGGTGAATCGGTGCCATGAAGTTGAAAGTACCCATAAGGGAAGAATACATTCCAAAACTGATATTCTCAGTTGTCAGCTGATAATTGTCGGTCACGGGGATAGATGGTCCAACAAATGCATTGGGAATAGTGTACACAAAGGATAACTGGTCAATTGTCATGATATTCCCTTCATGAGGAAAACAAAGAGTACAAAAGATGAACAATACGATGGCAATCATAGCATAGGTCCAATTATGTCGTAGTAACAAGTTATAATCAATAGGCACATAAACTATCTCAACCTCCACCTCTACCGTCTTCCCACCTAACTTGACCTAAAAGGAAAGAAGAATACCATGAGGGCAGAAGGAATGACCATCAAAAGAATTCAACATGTTTGATGACTTAGAAAGAGTCAAAGAACCGAGAGCTTTCCAATAGATGAAGGACATCACACATGTAGCAGCGCCTTCATAAAAAACAACACGTTTGATGGTATACTCTGAGTACCCCATGTGGATTTGGAATGCCACATGGTAAGGAAAGTGAGGGTCCACATCTGTGATGTCAAACTTGATAAATTTTGAGCCACTGGGTTCTAGAGCTCCTAACGCAGATAGTAAGGCATTACTATGTGAAGGACATGTTTGGAGTACCTCCAAAGCTGACATCGCACAAGGGGTTTGACCCTGGTCCTCAACAATAGAGTAGTTCTGGGAAGCTCTAGCATTTGGATTGTGGGTAGAGCGCTTGAGTACTCCTTTCAGAATACAAGGCGGTGGATCTAGTTTTTCAATCTATAAAGTCATCTCCGGGGGAGGAGGAGGAGACTCTAGACCAGGTATAGCCTGTGAATAACTATAATCTCGAGACCGAGTGGCTACTTGAAATTTCACATCGACCATATTGATACACAAATGGTTGTCATCTTGCAACGACGGGTTTTGACTCCCACCAACCGCATTTTCAGTGTTTGAGGAGTTGGAGACCATGTGATGGTTATGTGGAAAGAGATTCTTCATCACAGTGGGCGGTAGATATAATAGCCTCACAACTTCTGCAAGTTTGGGGCATAAATGTGTAAGGTGATCGTCTGTGCAAAGATTATAGGGAAATTTCACCTTATGTGTTTCTCTCTTGCCCTCTCCAACATTATTATTCGTCTTCTCATTATTACTATTGTCCTTGGGTTTATTATTTTTCCCACCCTTACAATTATTACGTCCTTTCTTCTTATTCCCGCCTAGTTGCTGGTTACCATTTGGTCCGGTCGACAATTGCACAAAATGTGCATCTGCTGACTAAGTGGGATTGGAAGACACAGACGAAGCTGGCCCTCCTACAGACCGGTTTAGAGACAACGCTTTCAAATGGATTGTCATCGAGTTTGCGGATTTTACATTGGCAGAGCCTACAATGCCATCGCCATGAGGTCCGAGATTTTGTCTAGGATCATAAGTTGACCGCGGTGCATCCAGAAGAATGTGGTATAACATCCCAGACTGAGCATATATAAGATATAACTGCTGGGCTTTGCAGATCACTTATTCCTCAGTGGTAACCCTGGATGTAGCAACATCATTCAATATAGGAAGCTGCAAAGACTTGAGAAACCATTCTAAAAGAAAGGCTGGGGATATGGAGTTCTTAATCAACCTCTTCCATCTACATCTACACCACTCCTAGATATGATCCGAGATATGAGTGGTTGTGTCTTCGCGTAAATTCGACAGAAGTTCTAGGCCAACATCGTAACGAACTGACAACTGGAGGTGGTGAAGGAAGACTAACACCATTTGACTAAGGGTACCAGATGCCCCCCTAGGTAGCTCGATATACCATTTTGCAGTGACCCCAATGAGGGCGCGTTGAAATAATATTAACTGAATAGAATTTCCATTAAGGGAATTCGAAGAGCACCATAGGTGAAAGGTAGTAACATGATCACCAGGATCCTCGCCATGCTTACCTTCGAATTTCAAAATGTCCAAAGGAAGATTGGTGGAGATGGGGGGACATGTGGGATCATGAGACATAGGGTCATTCATCAACTTAGAAAAGTATGACAGATTAAGCATGGCTAGAAAAGAGAGACAAGGTTGCGACATCTATCCCCAAGCTCCCTAGAAAGATTGTGTTTGAGGAACTTCAGCCCATCCAGAGTTCTGGTAAGCACCATGGCCCTGTCTGGGATTGTAATACCCTCCTTAGGGATGATTCATAAAAGGTAGGTTGGGCATCATTCCAGTAGGAATGTTCTGATGGGGGTTATAAAAATTTCCCACAGTCGGATTGGATCTGGGTTAGGGGTTTCCCAAAGCGTGAAAATGACCTCCTCCGGGTGTGAATCCGAAGGATAGAGGTGGATTAGTCATGCCAAACGTGTTGCTCGGAATTGACATTGAGGAGGTAGGGGTGTAGGACAAAACTTGAGCAGAAGCTTGTCCTCCATGTTGGTTGTTCCACCCATAAGCAAGAGGATTAGACATAGGGTTAAAAACAAGAATGCCTCTCATATTAGGAGTCATTTGAGGGATTTGAGAATCACCAAACGAAAATGGAGTATAAGGAGGTGTAGTACCCCCAAGCCCAATGCTAGAATTAGGACCAACAACTAGGATGGCGTTTGAAAACTATGAAGTAAAGTTCAACATACCATAGGAAAAAGGACTAGAGGCCATAGGGATGGACTAAACATTATAGCCCGGTGAGTGACCAAGAGACCCAAATGGGTTTGAGGCAAGAGAATGAGAATTCACTATAGGTTGATCCATAGTAATGATAGGTTCCTCTGACACTACACCCATTGTGGTTGCAGGAGTCGAAGGGGTGCCATTAAATATAGTAGGTGTGTGAGTTGAAGGGATCCCAGTGTTCTAAAAACTAGTTTCAGTACTCATCCTTGTAGAATCAAAAGTCTAAATAGTGGAGGTGTGTGTACCACGCCTAATAACTCAACGCCCTTTAGAAGGAAAAGACTCGAAATCCGATGGTAACTGTAACAAGCAACGGGACTGGCGGGG
>JZKD02S0693819.1:60265-76996 GCA_000966675.3 Picea glauca
GAGGTTGTGTAAGGGAGTCAACTCACCTTGTTATGACAACACAGGGGAAGTGTGAGAGTCAAGCAATGCTTTTGGGTAAGAGTGAGAGTCAAGTAAGCAAGGGAGAAGAAGGAAATCCGAGTAAGACGAGGGAACAATTTTTACATGTTGATTTTGGGTAGCAAGAGGAGAGTGGGGTGTTGGAAAAGAGCACTGGCCATGCTAGCCATGGAAAGACAATTTTTTGGGTTGATTTTGATGATGAAAATGAGGTTGGGTGTATGTAACATCTAGATGGAGTTGTGAGCTAAATATAATAATGAGGTGGTGTGCCTATTATTGCTTTTCTTGTTGAGAAAATGGATAAGGAGCCTTGAAAAGGATGTTGTGAGCACTCTAAAGGAACAACTAAGAATTCTTGGAATCCCTAGTTATGATATTTAATGGCCAATCGTCTACATTGGAGCCTTAGAAGGAAGTGGGAAGGTCTGAGAGACTGAGTGGTAGAGAAGTGGGATCTCATTCCTTGGGTTGTGCAGGTTGAAGGAAAGAGAGTTGGAAAATTGGAATTGTTATTGGAATAAATACTTAGGAATTGAGTTGTTGAGTGTGTTGATGCAGGAGCATCTCTCCACGTCAGCCAGCCAGCCAGCCAACCACGTCGAGCGCGTGCATTCAAGCTGAAGAGAGGCGCAGCCTAATTTAAAATTTGATTTGAATGTAATTTAATGTCTAGGATGGTGAGCCATAGAAGTCGTGCCTTTGTGTAGGCATTAGGTAGATCGGCTTTAATGCTAGATCGACTGAGATCTAGATCCAGATGATAGACTAGACAACCATTTATTGTAATTGAATAGAGTAGGTAGACCTGGAGGGAAGCGCTCGATGAGCCCCTCAGGTAAAAGAGATTTTAATATCTCATTTTGTGGTAGTTGTAAAGTTGAGTTGTAGTTGAAGAGGATCTGCGAGTAGAGAGCAGAGTTGAGAAGAGCCAGAGAGAGAGCTCATGAACACCATTGTAAATTCAGGCATCTGCCATTGTTAATATAACAGAGCAGTTTTCTTGCATTTATGTATGTTATGTGAATGTCTGTGGGCGTTCCATTGTATGTTGTAGATGTATACTGTAGTTGTACATTTGCAGGGAGTTTATGTGATTTCAGGTGAAGGTCTTTGAGGCTTCACACCAGGAGGGTGTGACAGAACGCTGCGGGTTCTGATAGTCGTGCACAGTGGATGCATTTCTGAACACTGCGGAGTCAGACAGAGACGTGCTGCAGCACAGAAACTGGAATCAACAACTCAGAGGAAGAAGACCTCAAGGTTGTTGAATACCTTGGAGGCAAGGTTGTGTATGAGAGACACAGTTGCAGACAGAATTCTGCTATGAATTCTATATATCTCTGCTAAGTGGGCATTGAGCGTGGGCACAATGGTGCATTGAAGAAGGAACTTTGTTGTGAGTTCAGACAGAAGCCTTGAGGATTTCTGTGAAGCTTTGTCAGGTGGGCATTGAGCGGGTGCAAGGAGTGCATAGAGGAAGAACTTTGTGGTGAGTTCAGGAAGAAGGACCAGAATCACTGAGGATTATGAGAGCTCTGCCAGGAGGGCATCGAGCAAGTGCATAGGTGCACAAGGGGACATAACTGTTGAACATTCTGTGGATAAGATACTCTCCCAGGAGGGCGTCAAGGAAGTGTGCAGATAGGCACAGAAGTGAAGAGAACTCTTTGAGTTCTAGAAGTGAGGAAGAGTCCACTAAAGGATCTTCACTGGGTTGTTGAACACCCAGAGAAACTCAACAAGAGGTTGCTTGAGCGAACAGAGAGCCAGGAAGGCATTTTATTCTCCATCTGTGGGAGAAAGGAAGGAAAACAAAATCCCTTAGGGGTCTGAGTGGTTGAGAAGTTCAGGAGAGACAGTGTGGTGTATGCACAAAGACTCTACAGGAGGTAGAGGTCAAATCGTCAAAGACTTGAGAGCAAAATCTCAAGAGGAAAAGCGTCTTCGTATGCGCGCAGCGAAACTGAGATTATGGAGTTCGCAGGAGAGAAGAGAAACAAAGGTTGAGTCCTTTGAAAGACTGAAATTATTCCAAGTTCCGGAAGAGAGGTCAGGAAGCTCAGGTGAGAGCACAGTCGCCGTCAGATCGGGAGAAGAGAGATCTGGACCGTTGATTTCCATGTCCAGGAGGAGCTCAGGAGGAGCCTACAGAAGGAGGAGACCGTCAGCCGTCAGATCTCACTCAGAAATCCCGTAAGTCGTTGGATCGGGAGGAGTTGCGGAGAGTTTAGCCTCTGGAGTAAGCGCACAGAAGAAGTGATCTGAGTCATTAGATCTGGAGAAAAAATCCTGTCAGCCGTCAGATTGGATAGGAGCTACATGAGGCTTAGTAGTCGGGATATTAGCCATCGGGAAATCGGGATTCTCAAGAGCAAGAGAATCGAGACATTCCAAGTCTCAAAACACCAGAGTGATCTGGATCGTCTGTTAGCAGAGACACGTGGTGGAGATCGAGTACCATCGGTACTGAGGTGCATCGGGAATCGACATTCCCATGGATAAGAGATCGGGGAAATCCAGGTCGAAAACCCCGACATAATCTGAGCTGTCCGTTTAGAGGAACAGGTGTCAGAGATCCGAAGAGAGTCGGCATAGCAGTCATCAGGAAATCGGAATTCCTGAGCACAAGGAAGTTGGGACATCAAAAGTCTCGAAATCCTGGAGGAATCAGGACCGTCCATCTAGAAGGACACGTGGTAGCGATCAGCATCACTGGGAAAAGTCCCGACAGGAAGTGTTGGTCGGGGTTTGAGTCATCGGGATATCAGAGATCTCGTAGACAAGTTGTTTGTGCACTTTGGAATCGCGAAACGTGATACCCCGATGAGTGGGGACCAACTATCAGCACATTAGGGCTGAGGAAAGAGCCATAGTGGAAGCCAACTGTTAGTGCAACGGAGCGTCGAGATTTGGATGGTCGGGAATCCCGTAGGCATATGCATTTAGGCACTTGAAACCGCGCAGCCCGAAGGGGATAAGGTTGTGGTCATGGAGTAATGGTCACGTGGACCTGGGGGTTGAGCCAAGAGGGCTAGCTAAAGTTAAAGCGCATCAGGAATCAGAGGATCGCGGATCCAGGGGATGATTGCATTTTGACATCGAAAACCCCGAAACCCTGACAGAAGTATATGACTGCGGTCATATAGGAGAAGGTCACGTGGGAAAGGATCCTAACCTGGAGGCTAACGGGAATTGGAAAGCATCAGAATATTAGAACCCAAAACCCCGACAGAAGAAGATAAGGCTGCGGTCTTATGGGAAGCGGTTGCATGGACCAAAGGGCATAGCCGGAGGGGCTAAGGCCGGAAGGGAGCTCATCGGAGATCGGGATTTCAAGAGTGCTGGGACTCTTGACGACGGGGAATGCGAAACCTCGAAAACCTGAAATTAAGATCAGGGAAAGAGTGTGTGCATGTGCAGAAGGCCGTGTAGATGAAATAAGGACCCGTGGATCGGGTTTTTCACAGGGATTCCATTTGGATTCCAAAGAGCTAATTTGGCTCGTATGAAGATTTGTACGATCCTGAGAGCAAGTGAGTCGGTGGAGAAATCCCTTTCTGCTCAGCCTCTCCTCGCTGGCAGTTTCTGCTGATCAGATCATCATCTCCACGATCTCTTCGATCACTGCATCCAGCTGCTCCAGTGGCTGGTCCTGCTCATGCAGTCTCCCCAGTTGCAAATTGGGTAGATCGCTATGATCTCCCATGCCATCTTCTTCATCTTCATCGGTGGCCTCAAGTTGTCACTCTGCTGCAGACTTCAGCTCTACAGCCTCCCTTTGACTGACTTGTTGTTCCGTCACCTTCCCTGACAACTCAACTTCTGCCAGTTCTCTTATTGGACCTGGATTGTTCAACCAATCCTCCAGCATCTCTAGCTCCATCTCCCATGGAGTGATAACTTTGCCTACCTGCTCGTTGGCTTCCTTTGCTGCTAGCTCCAATGCTACAGCTCTTTTAGCTTCCTGGCTGAATATGCTGAGACACTCCTCAGAATGCTCGCTCTCTTCATCTGCTTGGGAAACTTCCAAAGTCTGCTCCAATTCTTCTTTGACAATCATCGTCAGCTGTGACTGTTCTACTGTTGCACCATCTGCAACAAAAATTTCTGCCTCCTCCTGGGCACATGGTAGGAATATCCCAATTCCCCCAATCATCAGAAGATCATCCTGATCTTTCACCTCTTTTGTCAGTTGCTCCTGCTGATCTACTTCCATCCCTGAATTTATGAGACCTTCAGACAGTCTCATATGCTCTGTCAGCTCCTCGGGCTGATCCAAACTCACCTGCTCATCCCTGCCCACCTGGCAATATGGGATGCTTCCGCTACCCTCCTAACAGACTATGAGATCAACCGATCCCATCTTCATCAGCACTCCTTGCTGAATTGAACTCTCCTCTGAGTCCATGAGACTTTCAGGTAGTCTCAGATTTTCATCTTTGCCCACCTGGCAGTCTGAGATGCTTCCACTACCCTCCTGGCAGTCTTCGAGATCCCGCAACGATCTCCTTTCATTGCCCAGCTGGCAATGTGAAATTCCCCGGTTGTCCTCCTCACAGTCTTTGAGATCCCACAGTGATCTCAATCTGTTGCCCTCCTGGAAAACGAGAATTTCTACTCTGCCCTCCTGGCAGTGCTTGAGATCCTCAGCCGATCCCAATTCATCCTCTTCATCATCGAGACCTCTCCCAATCTTTGGCTCACAGACATAAATTAACCTCTTATCCTGCCGCAGATTCAATTTTAGCTCATCTATTTTTGCCATTATTTCAATGAGCTCTCTATCCATCCCTGCATGATTTCTTCTAGTTCTTTTCTTCCCAGCATGCTTATGGCCTTCAGTAGCCATGTTGTTGTCTCTGTCTGCTCTCCTAGTAGTCCTGTTGCTGTCACTCCACACTAAGAGTTCTACCAGCTTCATCATCCTACAGTCCCGTTGACTGTCTACTCGACTGTTTCCTACCTACAAACAATCGTCACAGAGCCCTCCGTGCTCTGTCCTCCTCTTGCCTCCTCTGTCTGCAATATACAAACATAATCCCGCTCTGATACCACTTGACGTGTATTAGAGTATTCTCTTCCTCTTCCTTTCTTGCCTGAAATATACAGACAAGCAATGAGCTCTGATACCACTTGACGCAGGTGAGGATTCCTCCACCGACTCACCCTCTCTAAGGATCATACAAATCTTCATACAAGCCGAATTAGCTCTTTGGACTCCAAATGGAATCCCTGTGAAAAACCTGATCCACAGGTCCTTATTTCATCTGCACGGCCTTATGCACATGCCCGCACTCTTTCCCTGATCTTAATTTCAGGTTTTCGGGGTTTTGAGTTCCCTGTCATCAAGAGTCCCAGCACTCTTGAAATCCTAATCTCCGATGAGCTCCCTTCCGGCCTTCGCCCCTCCGGCTCTGCCCTTTGGTCCATGCGACCACTTCCCATAAGACCGCAGCCTTATCTTCTCTTGTCGAGGTTTTGGGTTCTAATATTCTGATGCTTTCCAATTCCCATTAGCTTCCAGGCTAGGATCCTTGCCCACGTGACCTTCTCCTATATGACCGCATTCATATACTTATGTCGGGGTTTTGGGGTTTTCGATGTCAAAATGCAATCATCCCCTGGATCCGCGATCCTCCGATTCCCGACGCGCTTTAACTTTAGCTAGCCCTCTTGGCTCAGTCCCCGGGTCCACGTGACCATTACTCCATAACCACAAACTTATCCCCATCGGGCTACAGGGTTTCAAGTGCCTAAATGCATATGCCTACAGGATTCCCGACCATCCAAATCCCGACGCTCCGTTGCACTGACAGCTGGCTTCCACTATGGCTCTTTCCTCAGCCCTGATGTGCTGACAGCTAGCCCCCACTCATCGGGGTATCGCGTTTCGCGATTCCAAAGTGCACAAACAACTTGTCTATGGGATCTCCGATATCCCGATGACTCAAACCCCAACCAACACTTCCTGTCAGGACTTTTCTCGGTGACGCTAATTGCTACCATGTGTCCTTCCAGATGGATGGTCTCGATTACTCCGGGATTTCGAGACTTTCGATGTCCCAACTTCCTTGTCCTCAGGAACTCCGATTTCTCGATGACTGCTATGCCAACTCTCTTCAGATCTCTGACACCTATTCCTCTGAACGGATGGCTCAGATTATGCCAGGGTTTTCGACCTGGATTTCCCCGATCTCTTGTCCACGGGAATGCCGATTCCTGATGCACCTCAGTACCAATGGCATTCGATCTCCGCCACGTGTCTCTGCTAACGGATGGTCCAGATCGCTCCAGTGTTTCGAGACTTGGAATGTCTCGATTCTCTTGCCCTCGAGAATCCCGATTTCCCAATGGCTAATATCCCGACTACTAAGCCTCGTGCAGCTCCTATCCAATCTGACGGCTGGTGGGATTTCTGCTCCAGATCTAACGGCTCAGATCACTTCTTCTGCACGCTTACTCCAGAGGCTAAACTCTCCGCAACTCCTCCCGATCCAACAACTTATGGGATTTCTGAGTGAGATCCGACGACTGACGGTCTCCTCCTTCTGTAGGCTCCTCCTGAGCTCCTCCTGGACATGGAAATCAACGGTCCAAATCTCTCTCCTCCCGATCTGACGGCGACTGTGCTCTCACCTAAGCTTCCTAACCTCTCTTCCAGAACTTGGAAGAATTTCAGTCTTTCAAAGGCCTCAACCTTTGTTTCTCTTCTCTCCTGCGAACTCCACAATCTGAGTTTCACTACGTGCGTACGAAGACGCTTTTCCTCCTGAGCTTTTGCTCTCAAGTATTTGATGATTTGACCTCTACCTCCTGTAGAGTCTTTGTGCATACACCACGCCGTCTCTCCTGAACTTCTCAACTGCTCAGACCCCTAAGGGATTTTGTTTTCCTTCCTTTCTCCCACAGATGGAGAATAAAATGCCTTCCTGGATCTCTGTTCGCTCAATCAACCTCTTTCTGAGTCTCTCTGGGTGTTCAACAACCCAGTGAAGATCCTTTAGTGGACTCTTCCTCACTTCCAGAAATCAAAGAGTTCTCTTCACTTATGTGCCTATATGCACACTTCCTCGACGCCCTCCTGGCGGAGTATCTTCTCCACAGAACGTTCAACAGTTTTGTCCCCTTGTGCACCTATGCACTTTCTCGATGCCCTCCTGGAAGAGCTCTCAGAATCCTCAGTGATTCTGGTCCTTCTTCCTGAACTCACCACAAAGTTCTTCCTCTGTGCACTCCTTGCACCCGCTCAATTCACACCTGGCAGAGCTTCACATAACTCCTCAAGGATTCTGTCTGAACTCACAGTAGTTCCTTCTTCAATGCACCACTGTGCCCACACTCAATGCCCACTTGGCAGAGCTATACAGAATTCACAACATAATTCTGTCTGCAACTGTGTCTCTCATACACAGCCTTGCCTCTAAGGTATTCAACAACCTCGAGGTCTTCTTCCTCTGAGTTGTTTATTCCAGTTTCTGTGCCGCAACACGTCTCTGTCTGACTCCGCAGAGTTCAGAAATGCATCCTCTGTGCACGGCTATCAGAACCTGCAACATTCTGTCACACCCTTATGGTGTGAAGCCTCAAAGACCTTCACCTGAAATCACATAAACTCCCTACAAATGCACAACTACAGTATACATCTACAACATACAATGGAACGCCCATAGACATTCACATAACATACAGAAATGCAAGAAAACTGCTCTGTTATATTAACAATGGAAAATGCTTGAATTTACAATGGTGTTCCTGAGCTCTCTCTCTGGCTCTTCTCAACTCTGCTCTCTACTCGCAGATCCTCTTCAACTACAACTCAACTTTACAACTACCACAAAATGAGATATCAAAATCTCCTTTACCTGAGGGGCTCATCAAGCGCTTCCCTCCAGGTCTACCTACTCTATTCAATTACAATAAATGGCTATCTAGTCCATCATCTGGATCTAGATCTCAGTCGATCTAGCATTAAATTCAATCTACCTAATGCCTGCACAAAGGCACGGCTTCTATGGCTCACCAGCCTAGACATTAAATTACATTCAATTCAAATTTTAAATGAGGCTGCACCTCTCTTCAGCTTGAATGCACGTGCTCGACGTGGCTGGCTGGCTGGCTAGCTAACGTGGAGAGATGCTCCTGCATCATGTGTGGACAATGGACAAGAGAGTAAGATCTCCTTGTGGACTCATGCCTCAACTCAAGGGTGACTTATTGTTCAGAGAAAATGAACATCAAGCCTATGGCTGGAAGGAACATCCCTTGTATGCAGTTGTGAGAACATGGACAGATCCAGTGTTCAACGCTTCAACAACAAACCAAAAAAACGCTAATTATCGGCCCTTTCGGCAACACCTGCGAAGTAGATGAAGTCTCACCCGAGGTAGAGGCAGGGGGGTTGCAGGATTCGGGTGTCTACAACTAGGCTGAGACACAAATGTGTGATTACAATACTTAACAGAGAACTTAAAAAAAAATATGCATTAGTTTCTTAAATCTCATTCACATCGCAGATCAAACCCTTATTACAGATCAACACAGTAACCATAAAGATCAAGTTCTTCCATTCACTTAGCACATAACATCAGCTTGGATCTAGAATTCATTTATATTTAATACCATAAAACACTAAGCAATGACATCAAATGCACTCATCATACATTATAACAACAACACTAAGCAGATAAACACATAAACAACATCTCACAAAGCACATCAAGACACAGGATATATGTGGTTCACCCTAGTGTGGGGCTACATCCACCAACTTATTCTTCTTCTTTATTAGTCTTCAATATTCTTACATTCATCTACTCCTGTGCACAAAGCCACAGAGCCAACTCCACAGAGGACGGGAGATTTGCGTGCTACGCACCAAATCTTCCTTCCCAAAATCAGGTCAAGGCACAGATCCAACTCCTTGATATCACAGAGCCTTACTTTACACAGTCTGTCTACACAAAAAAACTTACAATATCATGCAGTAAGCCAACAATAACGCTTACAACATATGGTGCACATATCCAAAACCTTACTAGCACATAGTCTTACTAACATATCATGCACATAGCCAATCAACCAAATCTCTTACATTGCTTGCACTAAGCTTCTACTACTTTCTACATTACATTCCTTCCTATATATACTTTTACAAAAGGCCTAAACATGGGTAAACCCATGGGCCGACATCCCATAACCCATTACATAAACCCTAGTAAACCCTTTGCTCGGTCCACAAACCCGCAAAACAAGCGAGATCCCATGATCTCAGCTCCGCCTGGGCGCTCCATCTTCGACCAGCCTATCGAAGTCCCAAAAGTGGTCAAACGTGACCAATGTTTCCTCAAAAATTGGTCAAGGGCCAACAGGCCCCCAACAATCACATGTGACTCGTCCCGAGTCACTCAGATATAGGCAATGCTCCTTCAAAGGCCTCACGCTTAGCTCAAGCTGTCTCGACTTGCTCCTTCGCTAGAGCCTCCTGCACGATGAACTGTTGAATAACTTTCTCTGTAACAGGCCCTTCTAGACGTTGTTCCACTGTCACAACCACTTGGTCTAGCTATGAGCCTTGTCCTTCAATCTCTTCAAAAATCGTGCAGGCTTCGTCCTGCACCAGCTGTAATCTCCATGTAACCTCCATGACTTTTCTCTCGATGGTAATAATCTGTTGCTGGACTGCACACTACTCCTGTGATCTCTTCATTTTCTCAACTGCAGTGAGTGACTTCATCTGCGCTTGCATGGTGGATGTCTGCTGCTACGCCTCCTGGAGTTGTGCTTCCAATTTCCTCAGCTATGGATCTTCTATGAGGAGTTCGTAGGTCTGCACACTACGATTACTTAATTGCTTACATTCTGATGAGAGTGCTCTGATCCTTCCAACTGCGCTCCTAGCGACTTCCTCCCTCTAATCGTGCACTTCTTATGGAGTGATCAACACTGCTTGGATTTCTAACTCTATTACTCTCTCTTGAAGCTGTTGAATGGCCTCAACGAGCTTCCCCACTTGTATCTCGACTGACTCTTCTTCCTCCTGTGCCAACCCCAACATAGAGAGAAGTGATTTATTCACTACCTCTTTGCTTGTAGTCTTCTCTGCGAGCAATTGGCATTTTTCTTTTTCTACCTTTGCATTGTCCTCCTCGAACATCGCCCAAATTTCATCTTTCTCCTTCTGCGCAACTCGAAGTTTCTCTAAGACCTCCTCCTTTTATTGCTTCAAGGATTCTATAGCCTGCTCCTTTTCTTCTTGGGTTCGTTGAATTCGAGCCTCTTTTTCATCTACTAATCTTCGCAATTGGGTGGGGTCATCCCCCAATTCTGCAATTTTCGATGAAGAAGGCACAATATGTACTGTGCAGCTCGAATGGATGGCTTGTTGTATCTCCTTCATCTCCTTCTCTATTCTTTCATACAACGTCTCCTTCTTTTATCCATAGCGCTACAAGATATCCTCTAAAGCATCCTCTACAACTACGATGATTAGATCAACATTGTCCTCTGTGAGTGTGGACTTCATCTTGGGCTTACTGGCACACGTCTTCTTTCTTGATGAGGGTTTCTGCAGAGAAACCTTCTTCTTTCTCAATGTTTCAGCCTCAGTAGGGGGATCCTTTGGCAGTTTAACTTCGCCTTTGTCTTGATTTTCTCCTTCTTCCCCTCCTTCTTCTTGGTTCACTTTGTCTCCTCCTCCTCTTGCGGGTGAGTCAAGCCTACTTTCCTCTGAGGCATTGTCCTCGTCATCAATTTCTATGTTCTGCACTTCCTCCTTTTTCTTTTTTTTCTTCATGCTAGTTATCATGTTTGACCCAGGTGACCAAGGGACTCCCAATGATGTCAGGGTTAGAGAGTTCTGCATCCTCAACTGAGACAAGGAAATCTGTTGGCCATTCTTTGGTGATCTCCTCCATGTCTTCGTTGGTCAGCTTATAATAGGACTGCAATTCCTCCTTACTCTCATCCCTACGTGGAACTTTGTTAGCGGTCTGTACTGGTGCAATGTATTCGATGTCATGTGTGGAAATTCTTCAATACCATGCTTCAGTTGTTGGTAGTAAGCATGGAAGACAACGTTCGACTACCACTATTTCAACATATCATTTGTATACCACAAGGTGGAAAACCTTGCGGCCAACGATTCTGATGGCTCAACTTCTGGAAATGTTGCTCCTTCCGGCATCTGCCAAGCGACAAATGCAATCAGTACTAGTAACCAACTGAAATGGAATTCATATACCTGATCCTGTGCTTCGCGACAATCCTTCTCCATATCATTGACAAGGTAACTCGCCCAATTCATTTGCATCCCCTCCACACACTTTCCTACGAGGTCTACTACGAATCTAATGACCTGGGTGGGATAGTTATTTCTGACGAGCTTGCCAGCTATAATCTGACAAGATAGGCACACTATGCCATCCTGTATGGAGGCTAACTTGTAGCCTCTCTTTCCCTTCTCTACATCGCCATAATCCTCCTTTATGCGTTATGTCGGGGAGCGATCTGAAGTCTTCCCTGGGTAGAACTGTTGAGGCTCCGGTCCCTGCATGCTCAGTCCTATGATGAGGTGGATTAGTGTCGGATCCATAGTGACACACTTGTCGAGCCATATATATCCTCAGTGATAGCACAATAGGAGGAGTTTAACGTAGGATTTAACCTCCTGATGCTGGCCAAAGTGAGGGATCTTCATTACATTCAGGATCATTGATTGCATGATATCCTTAATCCACGGCTGGAAGACTATGTGTGGCCTCTTCCCAATCATCTTCATCAAATACCTATGTGGCACGAGCATCGCGTAGATTTTCCTGTCTTCGAGGTTAAATTCATTGTTCTTCAGAGCTGGGATGTGTCCTAACTAGGGTCCAACTACATGTATCCCCTTCGGGATGTACGCCGTGATTAACGTGTACTCAAATTCACGTGGGATACTGTCGCGGTTAACCACGCCAGCCAATGGTGGTATAAACTCTGGAAAGACTTAAAGGATCTGCTTTGCGTTAGCCAAATCATCTCGGTGCTTTCTTCGCTTCTCAATAGTACAACTGGAACAACGTCTAGTCGAGGGGGATGTTTGCAATCCTCCAATCGACGACACATGTATTCCTACAGACATAACTCTCTCAACCATGAGATCCACGAGAATCTCCTCCACAGACTTCTCTAACACGTTATGTTCGCCCAACATTCACACTTGTAATCAAATAGATCTAATAGGTGAATGGACAAGAAAGGTAATCAAATGGATGGTGAGGTATAAAAATCACAATGCGATATGCAATCGATTCTCTGTTATCTCAGATAATCACAGGTGGAAAAAAGTGGCCCCAACGCAACGTCCGAAGGGTTAAATAAGAAAGCGTTGTAACGGATTCCTCCAACAGGCATGAATGCATCAATCAATGTGAATTAGTCTGTTATGGTGCGGTCCCAATGGTCCAATGATGTTCTTTCTGTCAATAACTATGTTTCTAGTTGTTCTAGAGCGTTATTCTAATGGTCGAGGCACCTCCAATGGTCATATGGCTTCACCATGGAGAAGTCTCATTCTGCATGGTTCTGCTATTCCAGTGAGCTTCAACTTTTGCAGATCTGCCTCCTGCAAAGTCTTTTATGGAGCCTCCTATAGTTTTTCTAGCTTGGATTTCTTCTTACTGAGTTTCCTTCCCTTCTTTCTTGTGATCTAAGTCTCTGTATTCCTCTTTCCATTCTTATTCTTATCTTTTCTTAGCATAGTGGCTTCGCACTGCTGATGTTCATTCAAAGGGTTCAAAAGTAATACCTTTTTTCTTACTAGGTCTTGGGTGGACATACTTTCTTCTTGCATGGATAGGTCTTTCAAACCTTCTTGCATTGTTTCAACTTTGATAGCTAATTCTTTTTCCCTTTGTTGCTTCGACTTATCCTCTTGTTCTTCTATTAATCGCTCTATTTTTCTAGTTATGAGGTCCCTTAGTTATTTTATTTTTCTTTTTTGTAGCTTACTCCTCTGCTTTCCTTTTAATTTGATTCTTCTTAATCCAGGTCTTTCCTCATAAAAGTGGAAAAGGGGCATTGTTCTCAATAAACTTAATGAATTCAAACTCTTCTTCAGTCGATGTTTCATGATAAATCATAGGTATGTTAGTAACTCTTCCACATAGGATTATCATCTTTCCTTTAAACAAGCCTATCCTTCTCAATGAAGGTACCATAGCAGGCTTTCCCAAAATTTCTCAGGTTCTTTTTGGCATAATGTTCACATGTGTTTCTTCATCCAATACACAATCGATGTCGAAGTCTTATATTCTTGTAACTATGCAATGTTTTTCTTTCAAGATCTTTAACAAAATGACATCCTTGTGGTCATCCATTGCTTCTTTTAACTGTACTAACATAGTTTGGGTTGTCTCTGATTCTTTATCTTTCTGATTTTATAACGTATCCTTAGTCTCTTGATCTTCTTTATATTTTTCTTGTCTCATGTTCATCTTTTCAACTTTAGCAATCATTCTTGGACAATCCTCAACCTCATGACCAATAACTTTACAACAAAGACAAATAGGACCTGTACCAGGGATTTCCTCAGCAAGATGTCTCGATGTTCTTCAATTATAACACAGTGTTATTCCTCTCTTTCTTTTAAATGAGTCCCAACCTTTCCTGTACTGCGAATTGGGATCACAGTGATGGATATGCAATCTGCAAAAATTCTTTCTAGGTTCCTGAATCCACTTATTAGTCCAAAAATTCTTTCTATGCATAGGAATAACATATCTTTCTCTATTTATATCAAGTTTATTCAGATCAACTCTTTCTTCTAATTGTGCCCTAAAATTCAGGCTAGGACAAAATCTATCAAACATACCTATATTCATACTTTCAAAGCAAAAATTTCCACTTATCTTACCTTTACCAGAGCAAAAATATTTAAGATCTTACCTCTTTTCTTCAGATCCGATTTCTTTCTTAGCACAGAGCTTCACAAGTCAAGTAGAATATTGCACACTACAACAACAGATCTACACACAAAATTTTATGTTTTTTTCAGTTCCCAACAATCACAGTTTCAAGTCCTGGCATCATAACCATTTGTTGGCACAGGGGCAGACCCATGGTTCAACGCTTTAACAGTGCACTAACAAAACCCTAACCACCAGCCCTTTCGACAACACCTGCGAAGTAAATGAAGTCTCACCCGAGGTAGAGGTAGGGGGGGTTGCATGACTCAGGTGTCTACAACCAAGCTGGAACATAGATATGTGATCACAATACTTAACAGATCAATTAAAAAACAATATGCATTATTTTCTTGAATCCCATTCACATCGTAGATCAAACCCTTATTACAGATCAACGCAATAACCATAAAGATCAAGTAATTCCATTCACTTAGAGCATAGCATCAACTTGGATATAGAATTCATTTATATTTAATACCATCAAGCACTAAGAAATGACATCATATGCATGCATCATACATTATAACAACACCACTAAGCAGATAAACATATAAACAACATTGCACAAAGCACATCAAGACACATGATATACGTGTTGCACCCTAGTGTGGGGCTATGTCCACCAACTTCTTCTTCTTCTTTATTAGTCTTCAATATTCTTACATTCATCTTCTCCTGTGCACAAATCCACAGAGCCAACTTCGCATAGGACAAAAGATCTACGTGCTACGCACCAGATCCTCTTTCCCAAAATCAGGTCAAGGCACAGAGCCAATTCCTTGATAGCACGGAGACTTAATTTACACAGTCTTTATGCACAAAAAAACTTACAATATATTTCACTAAGACAACATTAACACTTACAACATATGGTGCATATAGCCAACGCCTTACTAGCACAACGCCTTACTAATATATCATGCACATAGC
Source organism: Picea glauca (assembly GCA_000966675.3). Taxonomy (NCBI): domain Eukaryota; kingdom Viridiplantae; phylum Streptophyta; class Pinopsida; order Pinales; family Pinaceae; genus Picea; species Picea glauca. The sequence goes on from JZKD02S0693819.1 coordinate 75,184, forward strand.
CAATCAACCAAATCTCTTACATTGCTTGCACTAAGCTTCTACTACTTTCTACATTATATTCCTTCCTATATATACTTTTAAAAAAAGGCCTAAACATGGGTAAACCCATGGGCCGACATCCCATAACCCATTACATAAACCCTAGTAAACCCTTTGCTCGGTCCACAAGCTCGCAAAACAAGTGAGATCCCGTGATCTCAGCTCCGCCTGGGTGCTCCATCTTCGACCAGCCTGTCGAAGTCCCAAAAGTGGTCAAACACGACCAATTTTTCCTCAAAAATTGGTCAAGGTCCAACATCAGTTAGTCAGTTCTTCATAAACATATAAGCATTATGTTCTACTTTTTTATGTTAATTCTATCGGGTAAAGATGAATATTGGAATGTTGTGTTATATTGATTAAATGCATTTATGAATTTTTATTATGTTGTTACATGCATGTGTAATTTAGCATGTTTCCTGTTGTTAATTTTATTTGCATAGATCATTTAAATTCGTTGTGAGCTAAATATAAGAATGAGGTTGTGTGCATGTTATTGTTTTTCTTGCTGAGAAAATGGCTAAGGAGCAGGGAAAGAGAGTTGGCAAATTGGAATTGTTATTGGAGTAAAAACTTAGGAATTGAGTTGTTGAGTGTGTGGACAGTGGACAAGAGAGTCATATCTCCTTGTGGACTCATGCCTCAAATCAAGGGTGACTTGTCATTGTGAGAAAATGAACATCAAGCCTATGGATGGGAGGAACATCCCTTGTATGCAATTAGTCAGTTCTTCATAAACATATAAGCATTATGTTCTACTTTTTTATGTTAATTCTATCGGGTAAAGATGAATATTGGAATGTTGTGTTATATTGATTAAATGCATTTATGAATTATTATTATTTTGTTACATGCATGCGTAATTTAGCATGTTTCCTGCTGTTAATTTTATTTTTATAGATCATTTAAAAAAAAAATTAGCAGGTGGGTATTATACAATTAGTATCAGAGCAAATTTCATTTTTGTTGGTAATGGGTATGTTACAGTTGGTATCATAGATTTTGGTTCAACACCGAACCCGTATGGGCTAGAGACTAGTATGAATTTGGTAAATTCGTCATTGTAGAGTCTTAATCTATGACATATTTGGGGAAAATGATAAAATCAGAGTGAAATCCCCAAATTTATGAGCAAATTTCAAGTTGAATTGCACTCACAATGATTGAAGAGATGATTAATGGCATCAATCTACAAGTTGTAAAGTTAAATTTATCTTAGAAGGTCAAGTTTCTTGTTTTCAATGCAGCTGAAGAGTTTGGTGAATCAATGGCCCAGATCGTATTTGATTTAGCAATCAACGACTAAGATTCATTTTGGGTTGGTTAAAATTTTCAAGTTCATTAAAGACAATTCCATGGTTAGCCAAAAAAATTTCGAGTTTGGAAAAATTTGGCGAAGTGGGAAAAAAACTTAGTTTGCCAAAGAAAAAAATCCCTAATCATTGATGGAGAAAAGTGGGAGTCATCGAAAAATTTCAGATTTTTTTTTTTTAGATTGTCGTTGGGGTTTCTTGGAAATTGTCGATTGTAAATACAAATGAAATCGTCGATTTTCGATACAAATAAACTTGTCAGATGTTGATACAAAAATAATTGTTGGTCGTTGATAGAAAATAAAATCGATGATCATTGATGGAGTTTTTCAAGGGTTGCCAAAACAGTGGAGTTTTTTTCCCATCTTCCAATAGACATTTTCCCCAACCATCGATAGCTAATAGATATTTTCTTGTCGATCGTCGATATAAGATTTTTGTTTATCGTTGATACAAGGATT
>JZKD02S0693819.1:105741-144897 GCA_000966675.3 Picea glauca
ACATCTTTATAATAAGGTCATATGTGTACAAATGTTTCCTTTATATAATAACGACATATATACCTAACATAAGTTTAGGGTTAGTGTTTATGTATCTTATTGTTATAAACATGAGCTTCCTCCCTATCTTATATATACCATAACTTATCATTTATCAATATAACAATCAACTTCAAGATTTTATTCATGGAGATTTCTTCCTTCACTTAATTGAATTAATAAGTTCTAGCCAACCATTAGGTGTGCAAGTATCCTAACCATTATTGTCATTGTTATATTATTTTCAATTTATGAAAGTGTGATCCCATTTGGGTACTAGGGATGTAACAAGTGGTATCAAAGCTTCAATCAAGCTTTGTTGGTGTTTTTTTGTTAGTTCTTAAAAATAAAAGAGAGAAGAAAATGACAATCAATTATTATCATTTCACCGATTAGGGTTGCGTTTTAAGACCACTTCCATATCTTTATCAATGAAAAGAGAGAGACATTATAGCTACAATTGAAGGGGAAAGGGTATGTGGATTCCATAAACCTAGAATATTATGGAATCCACATACCTTTTTCCATATAATATACTAACTAGATCCAAAAACCAAAGACATGAAATATGGTACTACACATATAATATATTATCAAGGAAAAACCAAGCTACATGAAATTTGTACATATGAACAAAAATTTACAAGTTAAATGAGTACATCAATAAAAAAGAACATACTAACTTTGCAAGTTCAAAATCCGAGCTATGTAGATCGAGAATTGGATTTGTTCAACTGGTGGCTGACGGAAAAAATAAACAACTCAAACAAAATCCAAGAACAGTGTCGCAACTATAGCAATTGTGTTGCAAAGTCTCTTAAAGTCAGGTATATATAGATCAAATAGTCAACTAGTCATTAACATCGACCAATGAGATAGGAAAAATTTCCGTCCCTATTTCCACGAAATTTCGTGGCAATAGCGATGAACTTTCGTGGAAATTGCCACGAAAATCCCGACCAAGTTAAAATAACCTATTCGTGGATATTACGACGAACTTTTGTGGCAATATCGACAAAAATCCCACCCTATTTAAAAAAAAGATGAAAATAATGGAAACGTGGAAAAATTTCATGGAATAATCCGCCCATATGTAGTAGTGTCCTAGGGTGAATCCTTCTTATTAAAGTTGTGTTAATGGAATTGCCACTGTATTTGTTCTCTGTGATGGTAGCTCCAATTAATATGATAAAATAATTCACAGTTTACAATGCTCCTTTCTATGGAGAGGGGTGACTAGGGAAAAGAAGGGGGTGCTATCTGTGTGGGAAATCATATGCACTCTAAAGAACCATAGTGGTCCTGGCATCAAGGATCCACAAAACATGGGAAGGGAACTAACAAAACAAATCATGTGACGGTGGTTAAAAATCCTGGAAGCTCTCTGGGCCAAGATATGGAAGGTAAAATATGCCTTGGACAAATCACAGGAATAAATGATTAGATTGGATGGGGAGCACCCTATCTCTCTAATATGGAGTCATGCTTGGAATAACAATGTTAGGTAAAATTGACTCAGTGAAAGAGTCAAAGTTGTTAGTTCAACAGTGGTGGTTTCTGGCACATGGTATTGATGAACCATGGTATTGAGCCCATGGATTACATGTAATGAAATCCTTTAAAAGGTTGGTGATACTCTATTGTAATGTTTCAAGCATTGAGGGGTGAAGGCTCACTTGGTTGGGGCTAGGACATCTTGGCCATATTTGGCCAAGGAAAATAATAGATCTATTGTTGGCTAGTTTTTCCCCTAAGGTTTTTCCAGGATAAATATTGTGTGATTTATGTGTGCATGTTTCTATATTCTTTTTATTTTTATCCCTCTCGCATTTTTACTTCCTAACAACTAGTATCAGAGTAATGGTCGATGATGATGAAAAGAAATATGTGGTTGTCGAAATACAAAGCTAGGCTTTAAATACTTGGGAAGCATTAAAGGCCACGAGATACTTAAAGAGTAGAGAACTAGCCATGTGTTGATGGTGAATCCATGGAAGGTAGGTGCATGTGCCTACAGAGGGCCTAAAGATGAGCGATGAAGGATCACTTGGCCACTTTGTATCATAGTGTATGAAGGATAAATGGATTGGATGATGGATCTAATGGATATGTCAGGTGTGGTTGGATTTGTTGTTTATTTGTAGATCTACCAAGAAGTGATAATCAAGATCTAGAGGAATGGAAAGGAAAGAGAATGGTGGAATTAGTGCCAGGATAACAACAATGAAAAAATAATAATAATAATTAATGGATTTGAATGTAAATGGGCATACAACTATAAGACCTGGTTAGGCATGCGTACCCTAGGTTTAAAATTTCATCGGTAAAGTCTAGATGTAGACCTAGGTGATAGAGGGGAGCATGCGGGATTCCCAAATACCCTAACTTTGAGGGACGTTTGGCTATATTTGGTCATTGGAAACCCCAAGTCAAGTTTAAAGGCGGGGATGTTAGGCAAATTTGACTTGGTGAAAGAGTCAAAGTTGTTAGGTCAACAGTGGTTGTTTCTGGCACATGGTATTGATGAACCATGGTATTGAGCCTATGGATTACATGTAATGAAATCCTTTAAAAGTATGGTTATACTCCATTGTAATGTGTTAATAGTTGAGGGGTGAAAGCTCACTTGGTCGGTGCTAAGACATTGGTCGGCTTGGCTAGATTTGGCCAAGGGAAATAATAGATCTATTGTTGGTTGGTTTTTCTCGTAAGGGTTTTTTAGGATAAATCGTGTATGATTTATGTGTGCATGTTGCCATATCCTTGTTATTTTTATCTTTCTCACATTTTGTTTCCTAACAAACAAGGGTTCGGTACAACAACAAATTTTATGGGAGGTTCATGATGGTAAGTCAGCCCTCTTTTGGGAAGATGCATGGGAATATGAACCATCCTTAGATGGGAAGGAACATTTCCAACAAATAAATATTTTCATGATTAGAGAGGGTTGGACAAAGGTCTGCCACTACTGGTAGGAGGGCTAGGACAAAAGGATGATATATGATAGAAGCTGGAAAAAAAGGAAATATTGGCCAATAGAATAGGATGTTGTGATAAGAAATGTAACGTCCCTTGTTACCAACAACCCGTAATTTTTCTTTGATATCACAAGGTAATGTACCCAACTCCAAGTTGAGTCACACTACATAATTTTTCTTCTTTTGATACCATATCTAGTTGCAAAAGTAATTCATTGGAACAACTGCACATGCAACCAACCTTATGCGATGCACGGCAATTGTTTCCCATTTTCACACAAACGGTCACTATTTCCTAGTGAGCGTGTCGATTCAAGCCTCAGGACAGAATCTCATTTCCATTACTACTATAATTTGACTAACAATTAACATTTATTAGCTTCCATACCCTGCATATGCAACAATTATGCAAAACTAACAATAACATGCACAATCATGCATAATTACATAGATTTAACAACAAACATAAATAACATAAATATAGACATGATAAACAACATGTGAAATCATGTAAAATAAAACTTATATTTTTCTATATTTCACCAAATGTGTGTAGACCTCATATGTTCCTCCCAGTCGTAGACTATGTTGTTCATACACTCTTAAAATTAGGTCACCCCTGAGCTAGGGATATGAATCCACTAGAACAAAGGATCCTAAGCCAACTAAGGTCTAACCCACAACATAAAACAACAAAGGCCCAGGCACACACACCAACAACAATTCCCAACTCACAATCTCTCATTCCCCACAGCCTGTCCCACCCAAGGAAATGTTACCCCTTCTTTGTTCAACAGTACTTCATGATGTCCCACTTCCCTTCTAGGGCTTTAACAACAAACCGACCAAGAAGTCTCAGAGCTTTGTATCACTTGGAACAAAAGGTTTCTCAAGGAGTTACAATACCCACTATCTCACACACGGGGAAAACTATTCCCAACAACACTCTCACCTAGAGAGAATGATCCATATGCATGAAAACCTACTTCTTCAATCCAAAACCAACAAGGATTTACCAGGTAAGAGACAACTCCAACTTCTTCTTACACTCTCCAACAAAGGTACAAATGATGGATATGAGGATGAGTGAAAAATTGGAATAATGACAAATGATCCAAATTATACTAAATTCCCCACATCATATCACATGTTCCTATCTTAACACTTGTTGGCACAGGAATAGACCCAGGGTTTAACGCTTCAAAAACACACCAAAAAAACCCTAACTACCATCCCTTTCGACAACACCTGTGAAGCAAGAGAAGTCTCACCCGAGGTAGAAGCAGAGGGGGTTACAGGACTCAAGTGTCTATAACCAAGCTGGGACACAGATATGTGATAATAACACTTCACAGAGTATTCTAGCAACAGTTAGAAGGTGGCATACATTAAGTCATTGGCTTCATTAACATCACAGAACAAACCCTAAGATATATTGGTGCAGTAAAAATAAATATTAAGCACTTCAATCATTTAGCACATACGACTGAGTTAGATCTAACATTCATTCATTCTTAACACAACTAATCACTAAGCATCGACAAATATATCTAATATACATAATAAGAAAATAATTAAGAAAATTCATAACATTACCAACAAAGAACAAATAAAACCAAAGACACAAGATATGCGTGGTTCACCCCAGTGTAGGGATACATCCACCAACTGCTTCGTCTTCTTTATTATTCTTCAATCTGTTGCATTCATCCACTCCTGTGCACTAAGACATAGAGCCAAGCTTCACACCAGACAGGAGACCTACACACTGCGCACCAAATCCTCCTTCCCAAAAATAGGTCAAGGCATAGAGCCAACTTCTCTATTGAGAACAGAGCCTTACGTACACATTTCGTTGCACAAAGCAACTCAAAACTACTTGCACTTAGCCTCTTTTTCCACTATTTTCCTCTTCTTCTACATTACATTCTTACTTATTTATACTTTTGCAATAATGCCTAATCATGGGTAAACCCATGGTCCGACATCCCATAACCCATTACAAAAACCCTAAGAAACCCCTTGTTGGGTCCACATAGCTTGGAAAATAAGTGATATCTGCGATCTCAACTCTGCCTGGGTGCTCCATCTTCGACCAACCTGTCGAAGTCCAAAAGTGGTCCAATCCTGACCAAGGTTTCCTCAAAATTTCGACGAGGGCCAACAGGCCCCCAACACTCACCTGTGACTTGTCCTGAGTCACTCAGGTCTATTTAATGCCACTTTCAAGGCCTCGAGATTCAGTCAAGATGCCTCAAATTGCTGCTTTGCCTGAGACTCTTGCTCAACAAGTTCTCGGATTATTTTCTATGTAACAGGCCCTTCCAGGCGTTTTTCTGTTGTCACAACCACTTGGTCTAATTGCGATCCTTCTCCTTCAATTTCTTCAAACACCTTGTAGGCTTTATCTTGCACAGGTTGTAGTTTTTGCGTGACTTCTATTACCTTTCCCTGAGTGGTAGTAATATGTTGTTGTACCGCGCGTTATTCTTGGGACCTCTTCATTCTTTCAACTACAGTGAGCAACTTCATCTGTGCCTGCATGAAGAAGGCTTGCTACTACACCTTCTGTAATTGTGATTCCAATTTCCTTATCTCTAGATCTTCTGCAAGGCGATCATATGTATGTGTGATTCTATTGCTTAGTTGTTTGTATTATGAGGTGAGGGATCTAATCCTTAATACCGTGTTCTTAGTGGCTTCATTCCTCTAGTCACGCACCTCCTGTGGGGTTCTCAGTACTGATTGTATCTCCAACTCCGTTATCCTCGCTTGAAGCTGTTGGATGGCCTCAACGATCTTCACCACTTGAACCTTGACTGAATCTTGTTCATCCTATGCCAAGATTGACACAAATAAAATTGATTTATTCACCACTTCTTTGACCGCAGTCTGCTCTGTGATTAACTGGTCCTTTTCTCTCTATATCTTTGCTTTGTCCTCTTGGATAAACGCCTAAAACTCTTTTCTCTCATTTTCAAAGGCGGTTACGTAGTACCACACTACTCTTAATTTCTCTAAGACTTCCTCTTTCTCTTATTTCAAGGCTTTTGGATCCTTCTCCTTTTCTTCCTAGATTTTTTGAATTCAAGCCTCTGTCGCATATACAAGTCTTCTTAATTGGGCTGGATCATACCCCAATTCTGCAACCTATGAAGAAGAAGGAGCAGTAGGTACAACGTGGATAAATTGAATAGCTTTTTGTATTTCATTTAGTTCCTTCTCGATCCTTTCATACAGATCCTCCTGCTTCACTCCATATCTCTGCAAGATGTCCTCGGAAGCATCCTCCATGGCTCTGTGGACCAATATGATGTTGTCCTCCATGAGCGTGGCCTCTAACTGAGGCTAGTTAGTGCACGTATTTTTTTTCTTTTTGAAGGTTTCTGCGGAGAAGCCTTCCTCTTTTTCGATGTTACTGTTTCAATATGGGGATCTTTCGACGGTGTAGCTTCGCCTTCTCCTTGATTTTCTCCTTCATCCCCTCCTCCTTGTCCATTTTCTTCGTCTCCTCCTCCTAGCAAGACGAATCCATGTTCTTCAGAGGTGTTGTCCTCCTCATCAGTCTCTATATTTTGGACTTTCTCCTTTTTCTTCTTCTTCATCCCACTGGATTGTCTGACATGCTCGACTTGGGTGACTAGGGGGCTTCCTATGATGTCAGTGTTGGAGAGTTCTGCATCAGCAACAGGTACAAGGAAATCCTCTAAACACTCCTTCGTGATCTGATCCATGTCTTTGTCTGACAGCTTGTAATATGATTGCAACTCTTCCTTGCTCTCATCTCTACGTTCAATGATATAGATAAAATGTCGATCTGCGCGGAACTTGGCTATTGGTCTATATTGGTGCAAGGTGCACAATGTCATGTGTGAAAATGCTTCAATGACAACATTTAGTTGTTGATAATACGCATGGAACACATCGTTTGACTGTCATTTATTCAACATGTCGTTGGTGTAGAACAAAGTAGAAAATCTAGCGGCCAACGAATCCGATGGTTCAATCTCTGAAAAAGGTGGCTCCTTCAAGCATTTTCCAAGCGAAAAATGCAATCAACATGATCAATGAGCTAAAGTGGAATTCATATCCCTGATATTGAGCTTTGCAACAGTCTTTCCTGAGTTCGTTGGTGAGGTAACTCACCCAATTCATCTACATTCCCTCCACACATTTTTCTGCGAGGTCCACCACAAAGCCGATGACCTGTGTGGGATGGTTCTTTCTTATGAGCTTGCCAGCTATGAGTTGGAAATCTAGGCACACTGCGCCATCCTGGATAGAGGATACCTTGTAGCCTTGCTTTCCCTTTTCAACTTCGTTGTAAGCCTCCTTGATGCGTTGTGCCATGGAGTGGTCCGAGGCCTTCCTTGGATAAAACTGTTGAGGGTCAGGCCCCTTCATGCTTAATCCTATAATCAAGTGGATCAACGTCGGATCCGTAGTAATACGTTAGTCGAGCCATAGGTATCCCCCATGATAGCACAACAAGACAAGTTTAATGCAAGCGTTAATCTCCTCATGACGGCCAAAATGGGGAACCTTCATCACATTTAGCACAATGGACTACATGATCTCCTTATTCCATGGTTGGGAGACTAGGAGAGGCTTATTCCCAGTTTTCTTTGTTAGGTATCAGTGGGGTGTGAGCATAGCGTAGTTCTATCTGTCACCGAGATTAAAGTTATTATTCTTCAGTAGTGGGATCTGTCCTAACTAACTCCCAACTACGCGTATTCCTTTCATTATGTACGCAGTGATCAAGGTGTACTCATATTCGCATGGCATGTTGTCATGGTTAACCACTCCAACCAAAGGTGGGATATAGTCTGGTAATATCGACATGATTTTCTTCTCATTAGCCAGATCACCGTGATGCTTACTTCACTACTTAGCTGCGGGGTTAACATGACCATAATGTCTTCCAGTCAAAGGGGAAGCTTGCAGTCCCCTAGTCGATGAGGCATGTACTCCTTTAGATAACAGTTTATCAACCATCAACTTCTTGAATATATCCTCGATAGACATCTCTAATTCAATAGCTTCGCCCGACATTCTCACTGTTAAACAGGCAGGTCGGGGTAGGTGAATAGATAAATAGACAAACAGACAATGACGTCTAGTTTTAGATAACACATCTTGACACACAATCAATTCTATGTTGGCTCAGTTAATCATGGGTGGTAAAAAGTGGTCCTGGCACAACATCCAACGGGTTAAATAAGTGGGGCCTCGTAACAGATTCTTCCAATGGGTAGGAATGCTTCCATCAATATGAATCTGTCATTATGGCATGGCCTCAACGTCCCAAAAGTAGTCCATCCACCCATAAATGTGTTTCCGAGTCGTTCTGGAGCATCATTCTAACAGTCAGGGTGCCTCCAATGATCATATTGCTTCGCCAGGGTGAAGTCCCATTCTGTGTGGTCCTACTGTTTCGGCAAGGTTCAAATCCTGCAAACCTACCTCCTGCGAGGTTCCACTCTGTGAAGTCTTCCATCTGTTCTCTATAGCTTCCTGTAGCTTTTCTAACTTGGATTTATTTTTATTGATCTTCCTTGCCTTCTTCCCAATAATCTAAGTCTCTCTAATAGTTTCTAGAATCCTCTTTCCATTCTTATTCATATATTATCCTAGTGTGGTGACTTCGCATTGCCGATATGCTTTCAAAGGGTTTGAAGTTAATACCCCTTCTCTTATTAATTCCAGGGTGGGTATTCCTCCTTCTTGCATGGACAGGTCCTTCAAACCTTCTTGCATTCTTTGAACCTCGACAGTTAATTCTCTTGCCTTTTTTGCTTCGAATTATCTTCTCATTCTTCTATTAGTCGGTCTATTTTTTTATCTATGAAATCCCTTAGTTGTTTCTTTTTATTTTCTATATCTTCTTCCTTTTATTTCCTTCTTATCTAATCCTTCTCAATCCAAGTCTTTCCTAACAAAAGTGGTAAAGGGGAGTTGTTCTCAACAAACTTAATGACTTCAAATTCCTCTTCATTCGATGTTCCATGGATAATAATAGGTACATTAGTAACTCTTCCACATAGGGTTATCATATTTCCCTTAAACAAGCCTATCCTTCCCAATGAAGGTACCACAGTAGGCTTTCCCAAAATTTCCCAAGTATCTTCTGTCATAATATTCACTGGTGTTTCCTCATACAAGACACACTCTATGTCAAAATATTCTATTAGTGTACTTATGTGCTATGTTACTTTCAGGACCTCTGGGAAGATGACATCTTTGTGATCATTCATTGTTTCTTTCAATTTTGATAACATTTTCTGAGATTTCTCTAATTCTTTCTCTTTATGATCCTCTAACATGCTCTTAGTCTCTTGACTTTATTTTTCTTGTCTCATGTTCCTCCTTTCAACTTTAGCTATTATCCTTGGACAATCCTCAACCTCATGACCAACAATTTTACAACAAAGACAAATAGGACTTGTACCAGGGAATTCCTTAGCAAGATGTCCTGGTCTTCTATAGTTTTAACACAATGTCAGTCCTCTTTTCCTCTTGTATTTTCCCCAACCTCTTCTGAACTACGCACTAGGATCACAATGTTGGACCTACAATCTGCAAAAATTCTTTCTAGGTTCCTGCATCCACTTATTAGTCCAAAATTTATTTCTATGCATAGGAATACGATATCTTTCTTCATTTCTATTAGCTTTAATTAGATCAAATCTTTCTTCCAACTGCACCCTAGCTTTCAGACTAGGAAAAAATCTATTAAACATACTTAAGTTCATGCTTTCGAAAAAAAAATTCACTTATCTTATTCTTATCAAAGCACAGAGATTTACCTCTTTTAAGATCTTACCTCTTTTCTTCAGATCAGGTTTCTTTCTTAGCACAGAGCTTCACAAGTCAAGTAGCGTATTGCACACTATAGTAGAAGATCTATGCACAAAGCTTCTCTTTTCTTTACTTTAGTTCCCAACAATCACAGTTTCAAGTCTCAAAAACATAACCATTTGTTGGCATAGGGGTAGACCCAGGGTTCAATGCTTCAACAATGCACCAACAAAACCCTAACTACCGGCCCTTTCGGAAACACCTATGAAGGAGACGAAGTCTCACCCGAGGTAAAAGTAGGGTGGGTTACAGGACTCAGTTGTCAGTAACCAAGATGGGACATAGATCTGTGATAATAACACTTCACAGAGTATTCTAGAAACACTTAGAAGGTGGCATGCATTAATTCATTAGATTCATTAACATCACAGAACAAACCCTAAGATAGATTGGTGCAGTAACAATAGATATTAAGAACTTAGATCGTTTATCACATAGCACTGAGTTAGATCTAACATTCATTCATTCTTAACACAACTAAGAACTAAGCATCGACATATCTATCTAACATACATAATAAGCAAAGAACTGAGCAGATTCATAACATAACCAACAAAGCACAAAGAAAACCAAAGACACAAGATATACGTGGTTCACCCCAGTGTAGGGATACGTCCACCAACTGCTTTGTCTTCTTTATTATTCTTAAATCTCTTACATTCATTTGCTTGTGTGCACTAAACCACAGAGCCAAGCTTCACACTAGACAGGAGATCTGCGCACTGTGCACCAGATCCTCCTTCCCAAAACAAGGTCAAGGCATAGATCCAACTTCTCTATTGAGCACAGAGCCTTACATACGCATTATGTTGCACAAAGCAACTAAGAAATACTTGCACTTAGCCTCTTTTTCCACTATTTTCCTCCTCTTCTTCGCTTTCTACATTACATTCTTACTTATTTACACTTTTACAATAAGGCCTAATCATGGGTAAACCAATGGGACGACATCCCATAACCCATTAAAAAAAACTTAAGGAAACCCTTGTTGGGTCCACATAGCCTGCAAAATAAGTGAGATCCACGATCTCATCTTTGCCTGGGCGCCCCATCTTCGACTAGCTTATCAAATACCAAAAGTGGTCCAAACCTGACCAAGGTTTCCTCAAAACTTAGTCGAGGGCCATGTTGGCCCTTGACCAAGCTTTGGAGAACCTTAGTCATGTTTGACCTCTTTTGGAACTTCGACAAGCTGGTCGAAGGCGGAGCACAAGTTGAAGCAGAGATCACGGGATCTCGGCCCCTTTTTAGGGCACTTTTGGGTTTAGGGTTTATGTAACAGGTATGAGATGTCGACCCATGGGTTTACTCATGTTTAGGCCCATTTTGTAATATATAAATAGAAATCTAGGTGATGTAAGAAAGGGCTAGTGTGCTAAGTGAAGAGACCTAGTAGAATCGACTTACTGCAGAGCTAGAGGCTTTGTGCATACTATGTGTTAAGACTTGTAGAGCTAAGTGCAAGTGATTGTAAGAAGGATTTGTGCTTAAACCTAGCTCAGGGAAGGAGGATCTAGCGAGGTACATGAAGATATCATGTCCTATGAGGAGTGGGTTCCTGTGGATTTGTTCTTGTAGAAGATTGAGAGAAGATAATAAAGAAGAGAAGAGTTGGTGGACATAGCCCCACACTGGGGTGAACCATGTATATCCTGTGTTATGGTTTCTTTGTGCATTATGGTTGTTATATTGCTCATATTGTTTATATGAATCTGGTGTGATATATCAATTGCTTAGTGATGTGAATGAATGCTATATCCAATCTCTTTCCATATGCTAAGTGCTTAGATGTGTTAGATTTGGTTGAATAATGCATTGTTCTGTAATTAGGGCTTGAATATGCGATGTGAATAAGGGTTAAATACTAATGAATGCTAACTGCTAAGTGCTATGTTAGAGTGGTGTAATCACATATCTATGTCCCAACTAGGTTGCAAATATTTGAGTCCTACAACCACCCCTGCATCTACCTCGGGTGAGACTTCATCTTCTTCACAGGTGTCACCGAAAGGGCCAGTAGTTAGGGTCTTTTTGGTGCATTTTTTAAGCGTTGAACCCTGGGTCTGCCCCTGTGCCAAAAAATGGTTCCATTGTCGGGACCTGAAATTGTGATTGTTGGGAACTGAAGAAAAGAAAGCTCTATGCGTAGATCTGCTACTTTAATGTGCATTAGTCTACTTAACTTGCGAAGATCTGTTCTAAGAAGAGAAGTCTGATATGGAGAAAAGAGGTAATATTTTGAATCTTTGTGCTCTGAGAAAGGTAAGATAAGTGAAATTTTTTATTTCGAAATAATGAATCTAGGTATGTTTAATAGATTTGGTCCTAATCTAAAAACTAGGGTACAACTAGAAGAAATAAGAGTTGATATGAATAGATCTAATAGAAATAATGAAAGATATGTGATTCCTATGCATAGAAAGAATGTTTGGACTAACAAATGGATGTAGGATCCTAGAAAGAATTTTTTGCAGGTTAGTTACTGTGATCCAAGTGCGCAGTACAGGAAAGGTTGGGGATCGTTCAAGAGAAAGAGAGGATTAAATCTTTGCTATAGTTGTAGAAGACCTTGACATCTTGCTAAGGAATGCCCTAGTAGAGGTTGTATTTTCCTTTGTTGTAAGGCTATTGGACATGAAGTTTTGGATTTCCCTAGAATGATTGCTAAGGTTTAAAAGATGAATATGAGACAAGAAAACCCTAAGGAATATCAAGAGACTAAGAACCATAAAGAATCAAAGACTGTATTATTACAGATGAAAGAAACCTTGAATGATCACAGAGACACCAGTTTATTAGAGATATTAAAAGATAAAGAGTACATAGAAACAAGAATAGGAGACTTCAACATAGACTGTACTCTAGATGAGGAAACATAGGTGAATATCATGACATAAATAACTTGGGAAGTTTTAGGAAATCCTGCTATGGTTCCTTCATTAGGAGAAATATGATTATTTAGAGGAAAGTTGATAACCCTATGTGGAAGAATTACCCAGACATCTATGAGTTCTCATGGCACTTTGACATAAGAAGAATTTGAGATTGTAAGGTTTTTTTAGAACAATGCCCCATTTTCTATTTTGCTAGGAAAAACATGGATTGAGAAAGATCAGATACGAAGGAAACAAGAAGAGGAGGATGTAGAAAAGAAAAAGAAATAACTAAGATATTTCATGGCTAGGAGAATAGTGCACTTACTGGAAGAACAAGAGAACCATTCAAATCTACTAAGGACCAAATATATGGACATCGAAGTTGAAAGCACAGAGGAAGATTGGAGACACATGTCTGTACAAGAGAGTAGAGAACCTACCCCATAAAGAGAAGAAGTATTACCCTTGAACCCTATGAAAGACCCTCCTCAGTGAAAATTTATCATGCCAAGAGGAGATAAGAACGATAATGGAAAGAGAAAACCAGTGATTCAGATCAGAGGAAAGAAGGCCAGAAATCTCAACAAGAAGAGAGAAAAGTTACAAAAATTGCAAGAAGTTCCAGAGAATACTTCGCAGAAGGAAGGTTTCCATAACTTGAACTTCATCGAAATATTAGTACAACATAGATTGAAACTTCGACATGACAAATAAATATGACTATTGGAGGCATTATGACCGTTAGAATGATGCTCCATAACGGCTAGAAACACATTAATTGTCATAACATTCAGCCTTGGACCGTTGGCACCACACCATAACGGATGGAACTGCATTGATTGAGGGATTCCTACCCGTTGGAAGAGTCTGTTACGATAATATCTATTTATCCCATTGAGCATTGCACCAAGAACACTTTTTCCAATTGTGATTATCCAAGCCCACTGGGAACTAGTTGATTTCATGCAGTGATCATTGAGACCTCGCCATCCATTCTGTTACATTGAGTATTTTTCACCGACCTGAGATATCAAATCTCGAGTGTGCATGTCAGATGAAATTAGAGTAGCAGAAAAATCCATCAAAGAGATGAAGGTGATTTTCGTAGGCATCCAAGCCTCATCAATGAGAGGAGTGCAAGCATCCCCATTGACTACTCGTAGATCTGGACCATCCCGATCTGCGACCGAGAAAAGAACCAAGCATCGTGATGACCTGGTGAATGTGAATATAATCCCATCCATCCTACCTGACTACATCCCACCCCTAGTTAGTGTGGTAAGTTGTGATAGTGTCCTGAGGGACGTCGACGACTACATCCCACCCCTAGTTAGTGTGGTAAGTTGTGATAGTGTCCTGAGGGACGTCGACGACACAGTCATCACTACATACCTCCCGAAGGGATTACAAGCAGTCATACCGCAGTTGGAGAGGATTCCAACCTTGAAGATCAGTGACTATAACCTAGGGTACCTCAAGAGCTATGGCATGCTCGCACCTCACAAATATTTGACCAAGACCAAGGTGAAGCAGTCGAAGATCATCCCCTAGTCATGAACTATGGACATGTCGAGGTCTAGTTCCACTATCTTGAATGTGATGAAGATACCACACTTCGGAAGACATCAATAAATTAACGCATGCGTTAAGCTCCTGTTGTCGTGCTTCCATGGTGGTTTTTTGTGGTTGGATAGGCGTATCACCATCAATCCGGTGTTGATCCATAGGATCACCATATTGAGCATGCAAGGACCAGATCCCCAAGAATTTTATCCAGGGAAGGTTGCAGATCATGCTCTGGTGTAGAATATTAAGACACCTATGGCGATGTTGAGAAGGGGAAGTGAGGATACAAGGTAGCCTCCATCCATAATGGTGCAATGCACCTAGCCTACCAATTGATCGATGGTAAGATAGTAAGGAAGAACAAACCCATGCAGGTCACAGGTTTTGTTGTTGACCTCACAGGAAAATGCGTGGAAGGATTACAAATGAACTGGGTGAGTTTCCTCGTCAACTAGTTAGAACAGGACTGTCGCAAAGCTTAGGATCAGGGCCATGAGTTCCATTTTAGCTGGATGTTGATCCTCATCAAGTTCATTTCTTGGGAGATGTCGGAAGGAGCGACCTTCCCTCACATTGAGACGTTCGAGCCACTAGCTGTGAAGTTCACCACGCTCTCATATTCGAGCGATATGGGGAAACAATGGCAGTCAAATGCCATCGAGTCTTTCCCTACTACCTACAGTTAACGAGGGCTATTGAGTATTTCCCTCGTATGACACCAAACACCCTGGACAGGTTCATACCAATTGTGAAGTTCCACGCAGATAGGAATTTTATATATATTACTGCATGCAAGGATGAACATAAAGAAGAGCTTCAATCCTATTACAAGCTCACCGAGGAGCACATGGAGTTAATCACCAAGGAGTGACCTGAAGAAATCCTAGTGCTAGTTAACCACGCAGAACTGTCCGACCCCAACCTCATTGGAAGTCCGATGGTTACTCGCGAAGATTATGATGCACCCAGTAGTAGAAAGAAGAAAAAGAAGGAATATGTTTTGGAAATATGCATCACATCATAGGAGACTGCATCAGATTCACTTAATGGAGGAGGAGACGACGAAGTGGAAAAAGAAGAGAAAGAAGGGGAAGAAGACAAGCAGAAGCAGGGTGAATTAACATTGCCTAGGAACCCCCTTGAAGAGGTAGAGACGTCCAAGAAAAGAAAGGTTTCCCCAACGAAACCTACATCGCAAAAGAATTCCATAGCTTGTAATCCAAAGTTGCAGACTGTGCTCATGGTCGATGACTTCGACTTCATTATCGCATCTTTATCAAACACCTCAGAAGATATTTTGCAGAGAAATGAAGCAAAACAAAAAACCATGTATGAAAGAATTGAAGCAGACCTGAGAGGGGTACAACATGCCCTTCACTCCAGCTGCACAGTGTCCACTGCGCCCCCACTATAAGAAGAAACAGAGTTGGGAGATGAGCCTACCCAACTTTGCAGAATAGCTGATGCAACCAAAGATCGCCTCTGTTGCGTGTAGGAAGAAAAATAACAGGCCACAGTGGCCCTAAATAAAGCACAATATGAAGTCATAGAGCAATGGTGAGTTGCGCAAGAAGAGAAGGACAACCTCCAAATCAAGTTCAAAGAAGATAAAGCGTAGATCCAGAAAGAGAAAGAACAACTACTCATGGAGAAGGATGGAGTTAAAGAAGTAGTCAACAGAGAACTTCGCTCTATAACAGGCTTAGAACAGATAGAAGAAGACCCAGTGGAGATTCAAGTAGGGAAGCTTTCTGCAGCCATCCAACAACTTCAATAGAGAGTAGTTGAATTGGAGTTACAAAAAGTACCAAGAAATCCATAGGAAGTGCAAGACCAGCGTGAAGAAACCACCCAAAGAACACTCCAAAGAATCAAGGCATTAGCCTTGGAATGTAAAAATATTAGCAATCAAAGTGTGTAGAATTATGAGCTCCTTACCGAGGACCCTGAACTGAAGAAACTAGAGTTGCATCTCCAGGAAGCAAAGAAGAAAGAAACAACAATACAAGCATAGTTGAAGCCCTTGTTAGCAGTTGAGCGAATGAAACTATCCCAATAACAGTGCATGGCTCAACAACAGGTCCATGCCATACAAAGAAAAGTCATGGAAGTGACTCAGAAGCTCAAACCAGTCTAGGATGTAGCTTGCCTACATTTTGAGGAGATTGAAGGACGATGAGAAGAACTATAAAAAGAAGTCATTGCATTCGAACAATGCTTGGAAGGACCTATGACCGAGGTAGTTATTCAGGAGTTCGTCGAGTAGGAGGCCTTGGCGAAGCAGCAGGTTGAAGTAGCTCGAGAGAAGATCGAGGCGTTTGAGGAAGAGTTATCCAGAGTAGAGTGACTCGGGGTGCGTCACAGGTGAGTGTTGGGGGCCTGTTGGCCCTTGACCAAGTTTTGGAGAACCTTGGTCATGTTTGACCTCTTTTGGAACTTCGATAGGATCGTTGAAGGCAGAGCGCAAGTCAAAGCGGAGATCACAGGATCTCGACCCCTTTTTATGGAACTTTTGGGTTTGATGTTTATGTAATAGGTATGGGATGTCGGCCCATGGGTTTACCCATGTTTAGTCCCATTTTTTAATATATAAATAAAAAGATAGGCGATGTAAGAAAGGGGCAGTGTGCTAAGTGAATAGACTTAGTAGAATTGGCTTAGTGCAGAGCTAGAGGCTTTGTGCATACTATGTGTTAATACTTGCAGAGCTAAGTGAAAGTGATTGTAAGAAGGCTTTTTGCTTAAACCTAGCTCGGGGAAGGAGGATATGGTGAGGTGCGCTCATATCTCCTATCCTATGAGGAGTGGGTTCCTATGGCTCTGTGATTATAGAAGATTGAGAGAAAATAATAAAGAAGAGAAGAGTTGGTGGACGTAGCCCCACACTGGGGTGAACCACATATATCCTGTGTTATGGTTTCTTTGTGCATTATGGTTGTTATATTGTTCATGTGATTTAAGATTAGTGTAGTAATGAATGTTTAGATTAATCTTGTATGATAGATAATTTCTTAGTGATGTGAATGAATGCTAGATCTATTCTCTTTCCATATGCTAAGTGCTTAGATGTGTTAGATCTGGTTGAGTACTACGTTGTTATGTAATTCGGGATTGAATCTGCGATGTGAATAAGGTTTAAATACTGATGAATGCTAATTGCTAAGTGCTCTGTTAGAGTGGTGTAATCATAGATATGTGTCCCAACTAGGTTGCAAACATTTGAGTCATGCAAACACCCCTGCCTCTACCTCGGGTGAGACTTCATCTACTTCACATGTGTCACTGAAAGGGCTAGTAGTGAGGGTTTTGTTGGTGCGTTGTTGAAGTGTTGAAACCTGGGTCTACCCCTATGCCAACAGGCCAACATGCCCCCAAAACTCACCTGTGACTCGTCCCAAGTCACTTAGGTCTGGTCAATGCTGCTTCGAAGGCCTATAGCTTCACTCGAGTCACCTCGACTTGTTTCTTCACCTAAGCCTCCTGCTCAGCAAGTTCTTGGATCATTTTTTCTATAACAGGCACTTCCAAGCATTGTTTTGTTGTCGCAACCACTTGGTCCAATTGCAAGCCTTATCCTTCAATTTCTTCAAACACCTTGCAGAATTCATCTTGCATAGGTTGTAGTTTTTGCACGACTTCCATTACCCTACCCTGGATGGCAGTAATCTGATGTTGTACTGCACACTGTTCGTGGGACCTCTTCATTCTTTCAACTGTGGTGAGCATCTTCATTTGTGCCTGCACGGAGAAGGCATGTTGTTGTGCCTCCTGTAATTGTTCTTCCAGTTTCCTTAGCTATGTATCTTCTACGAGGCGTTCATGTGTATGCGCCCTTCTATTGCTTAGTTGTTTTCATTCTGAAGCGATGTCTCTGATCCTTACTACTGTGTTCTTAGCGGCTTCCTCCCTCTGATCACACACTTCCTGCAGGGTGATCGGTACTGCTTGGATCTCCAACTCTGTTATCCTCTCTTGAAGCTATTGGATGGCCTCATCGAGCTTCATCACTTGAATCTCGACTGACTCTTGTTCCTCCTGTGCCAAGCCTGGCACAAAGAGAAGTGATTTATTCACCGCTTCTTTGACCACAGTATGATTTGCGAGCAACCGATCCTTTTCTCTTTGTTCTCCTGGAGAATCACCCAAAAATCTTCTCTCTCATTTTCATAGGCGGTTACGTAGTACCGCGCTACTCGTAATTTCTCTTTCTCTTGTTTCAAGGCTTCTATAGTCTTCTCCTTTTCTTCCCAGATTTTATAAAGTCGAGCCTTTGTCGCATTTGCAAGTCTTCTTAATTAGGTTGGCTCATCCCCCAATTCTGCAACCTGTGACGAAGAAGGCACAGTAGGTACATCGTAAATCAATTGAATAGATTTTTGTATTTACTTCAGTTCCTTCTCGACCCTTTCATACAACTCATCCCGCTTTGCTCCATATCTTTGAAAATTGTCCCTAGAAGCATCCTCCATGGCTCCGTGGACCAAGCTAATGTCGTTCTCCGTGAGCATGGCCTCGAACTGGGGCTTGCTAACACACATATTTTTTCTTGTTGAAGGTTTCTGCGGAGAAACCTTCCTCTTATGTGGTGTTACTATTTTAGTAGGGGGATATTTCGGTGGTGTAGCTTCACCTTCTCCTTTCTTTTCTCCTTCATCCCCTCCTCCTTATCCATTTTATTTGTCTCCTCCTAGTGAGCTAGATCCATTTTCCTCAGAGGTTTTGTCCTCCTCATCAGTCTCTATATTATGGACTTCCTCCTTTTTCTTCTTATTCTTTGTCCCACTAGACTGTCCGATATGCTTGGCCTAGGTGACTAGGGGGTTCCTATGATGTCAATGTCGAAGAGTTTTACATCAGCAATAGGTACAAGGAAATCCTCTGACCACTCCTTCGTGATCTTCTCCATGTCTTCTTCTGTCATCTTGTAATATGACTATAAATATTCCTTGCTCCTATCTCTGCGTGCTATGATATAGATAAAATTCCAATCTGCATGGAAATTGGCTATTGTCTTATAGTGGTGCAAGGTGCGTGGTGTCATGCGCGGAAATTCTTCAATGGAAACCTTCAGTTGCTGATAATATGCATGGAACACATGGTTTGACTACCATTTCTTCGACATGTTGTTGGTGTACCACAAGGTAGCAAACCTAGCGGCCAATGGCTCTAATGGTTCAATCTCCAGAAAGGTGGCTCCTTCAGGCATTTTCCAAGCGACAAATGAAATCAACACGATCATCCAGCTAAAGTGGAATTTTTATCCCTGATCCTAATCTTCAAAACAATATTTCTCGAGTTCATTGACGAGGTAATTCGCCCAATTCATATACATTCCCTCCACACATTTTCCTGCGAGGTCCACCATGAACCCAGTGACCTGTGTGGGACAATTCTTTCTTACAAGTTATCCAGGTATGAGTTGGAAAGCAAGGCGCACGATGCCATCCTGGATATAAGATACCTTGTAGCCTCACTTTCCCTTTTCTACATCATTGTAAGCCTCCTTGATGCATTATGCCAGGGAGCAGTCTGAGGCCTTCCTAGATAAAACTATTGAGGGTCAGGTCCCTTCATTCTTAATCCTGTAATCAAGTGGATCAACATCAGATTCAAAGTAATCCATCGGTCGAGCCACAAGTATATAACATGGTAACATGAAAAGAGGAGTTTAATGCAAGAGTTAACCTCCTGGTGATGACCAAAATGGGGAATATTCATCACATTTAGCACAGTGGACTGTGTGAGCTCCTTAATCCATGGCTAGGAGACCAGGAAAGTCCTCTTCCTAGTTGTCTTTGTCAAGTATCGGTGGGGTGCAAGCATAGCATAGTTCTTTCTGTCGCCAAGATTAAAGTCACTATTCTTCAGTAGTGGGATCTGTCCTAAATGACTCCCAACTACGTGTATTCCTTTCGAGATGTATGCGGTGATCAGGGTGTACTCATAGTTGCGTGGGATGTTTCCACGGTTAGCCACGCCAGCCAAAGGTGGGATATAGTCTGGTAATATCGACGAGATCTGCTTCGCATTAGCCATATCTCCATGATACTTACTTTGTTGCTTAGTTGTGGGGTTAACACGGCTAAAACATCATCCAATCGAAGGGGAAGCCTGCAGTCCCCTAGTCGATGAGGCCTTTAATCCTTCATATAATGGTTTATTAGCCATCATCTTTTGGAAGATCTCCTCAACAAACTTCTCTAATTCGGTAGGCTCTCCTGATATTCTCACTGTTAAACAAACAGGTCAGGGTAGGTGAACGGATAATTAGACAAACAAACAACGACTTGTAGTTTCAGATAACACAGATCGACACACAATCAATTATCTATTGCCTCAGTTAATCACGGGTGGTAAAAAGTGGTCCCAACGTAGCGTCCGATAGGTTAAGTAAGCGGGGCCTCGTAACAAATTCTTCCAACAACTAGGAATGCTTCCATCAATATGAATCCGTTCATTATGGCACGGTATCAAAGTCCCAAAACTGGTCCATCTGCCCATAAATGTATTTCCTATCCTTTTTAGAGAATTTTTCTAATGGTCGGGGAGCCTCCAATAGTCATATAGCTTCATCAGGGTGAAGTCTCATTCTGCGTGGTCCTGTTATTCTGGCAAGGTTCAAATCCTGCGAACGTGCCTTCTGCAAGATTCCAATCTGTGAAGTCTTCCATCTATTCTCTGTAGCTTCATGTAGATTTTATAACTTGACTTTCTTTTTATTTATATTCCTTGCCTTCTTCCCTGTAATATGAGTCTCTCTAACAGTTTCTAGAAACCTCTTTCCATTCTTACTCTTATCTTCTTCTAGCGTGGTGAATTCACATTGTTGATGTGCTCTCAAAGGGTTCGAAGTTAATACCCCTTCTCTTAGTAATTCTAGAGTGGCTATTCTTCCTTCTTGCAAGGATAGGTCCTTCAAACCTTCTTGCGTTCTTTCAACCTCGATAGCTAATTATATTGCCTTATCTTGCTTCAACTTATCTTCTCGTTCTTCTATTAGTCGGTCTATTTTTCTAGCTATGAAATCCCTTAGTTCTTTCTTTTTCTTTTCTATAGCTTCTTCCTCTACTTTCCTTCTGATCCGACCCTTATCAATCCAATTCTTTCCTAACAAAAGTGGGAAAGGGGTGTTGTTCTCAACAAACTTAATGACTTCAAATTCCTCTTCAGTCGATGTTCCATGGATAATAATAGGTACATTAGTAACTCTTCCACATAGGGTTATCATATTTCCCTTAAAAAATCTTATCCTTCCCAATGAAGGTACCGCAATAGGCTTTCCCAAAATTTCCCAAGTGTCTTCTATCATAATATTCACTAGTGTTTCCTCATCCAAGACACAGTCTATGTCAAAGTCTTCTATTCTTGTACTTATGTGTTGTTTTACTTTTAGGACCTCTGGTAAGCTGACATCTTTGTGATCATTCATTGTTTCTTTCAATTGTGATAACATAGTCTGAGATTTCTCTGATTCTTTCTCTTTTTGATCCTCTAACATGATATAAGTCTCTTGACTTTCTTTTTCTCATCTCATGTTCATCCTTTCAACTTTAGCAATCATCCTTGGACAATCCTCAACCTCATGACCAACAATTTTACAACAAAGACAAATAGGACCTATACGAGGGCATTCCTTAGCAATATGTCCCGATCTTCTGCAGTTATAACACAATGTCGATCCTCTTTTCCTCTTGTATGTTCCCCAACCTCTTCTGTACTGTGCACTAGGATCACAGTGCTGGACTTGCAATCTACAAAAAATATTTCTAGGTTCCTGCATCCACTTATTAGTCTAAAAAATCTTTCTATGTATAGGAATAACATATCTTTCTTCATTTATATTAGCTTTACTTAGATCAACTCTTTCTTCCAACTATGCCCTAGCTTTCAGAATAGGAAAAAATCTATTTAAGATACCTAAATTCATGCTTTCGAAACAAAATTTTCACTTATATTATTCTTATCAAAGCACAAAGCTTTACCTCTTTTAAGATCTTACCTCTTTTCTTCATATCGGGTTTCTTTCTTAGAACAGAGCTTCGCAAGTCAAGTAGAGTATTGTGCACTACAACAACAAATCTATGCACATAACTTCTCTTTTCTTTACTTCATTTCTCAGCAATCACAGTTTCAGGTCCCAACAACGGAACCATTTGTTGGAATAGGGGCAGACCCAGGGTTCAACGCTTCAACAATGCACCAACAAAACCCTAACTACCGGCCCTTTCGACAACACCTGTGAAGTAGGTGAACTCTCACCCAAGGTAGAAGCAGGGGGGGTTACAGGACTCAGGTTTCTGTAACCAAGATGGGACACATATCTGTGATAATAACACTTCGCAGAGTATTCTAGCAACACTTAGAAGGTGGCATGCATTAATTCATTAACTTCATTAACATCTCGGAAAAAACCCTAATATAGATTGGCACAGTAACAATAGAGATTAAGCACTTCGATGGTTTAGAACATAGCACTGAGTTTTATATAACATTCATTAATTCTTAACACAACTAAGCACTAAGAATCGACAGATCTATCTAACATACATAATAAGAAAAGCATTGATCAGATTCATAACATAACCAACAAAGCACAAAGAAAAAAAAATACACAAGATATATGTGGTTCACCTTAGTGTAGGGATACATCCACCAACTGCTTCATCTTATTTATTATTCTTCAATCTCTTACATTCATCCGCTCCTATGCACTAAGCCACAGAGCCAAGCTTCGCACCAGATAGGAGACCTACGCACTGCACACCAGATCCTCCTTCCCAAAACTAGGTCAAGGCACAGAGCCAACTTCTCTATTGAGCACAGAGCCTTACATATGCATGCCATTGCACAAAGAAACTCAGAACTACTTGCACTTAGCCTCTTTTTCCACTATTTTCCTCCTCTTCTTCTACATTACATTCTTACTTATTTATACTTTTACAATAAGTCCTAATCATGGGTAAACCCATGGGCCAACATCCCATAACCCATTACAATAACCCTAAGGAACCCCTTTGATTCCACTTGGTAATCCATTCCTCTCCTATAGGAACTTATGATAAAATTATAACATAAAGATTATGACTTAGGAATAAGATCATTTTATTGATTGGCTTAAGCCCCCATGACTTATCCCCCTTTTGTTTATCCCACTTTCCATCTCATCGTTCCTAGCCCCACATACTCTTTCATCCGACTTGGTTTGCAACAGTGATGTATTTTATTGATAAAAACAAGTGTGATTACATATTAAATTTGTTTAATCTTGTTGGCCTAAATCACATAGGCACTTTGGCCTCAAAATGTATATACAAAGGCTCTCTAGAGAAAAATATCCTGACTCACTATCCTATAAAACATTTGTACATTTACAACTTGGGTTTCGTCCTAAGGGTATTACATTCCCCTCCCCCTTATTTATGAATTGTCCTCAATGCATTATATACACATGTAGGATAAAAAATATTCAAAAATATGTTGATACTCTTCTCGCATGGCATCCTCATATTCCCAGGTTGCATCCTTAGTACTTTTAGGTCCAATATCGACACTAGAGGAACTCAAAAGTATCCTTATTGTTCCACTTGAATTACATTCCAATCAATTAAATTATTAGCATTAGGAACATACTTTTTATTCAAATCCACATGAACACATTATGTATGCACATGGATGCAGGCAGTGCAATCATTTATGCAATAGGACCATTCCTTTCAAGAATCTCAAATGGTCCACAATATCTTTCTTCCAGCTTTAGACAACTCCCCAATTTTAGTGAACTCGTCTTATCCTTCTTTTAAGAAGATATGCTCACTCACTTTAAACTCTCTGTGTTCTATCTTTGTTTGCATAACTTTTTCTGCATGTCTTAAGCAACCTTTAAATTCTACTTTATTTTCACCATCTGCTCTTCTATCTCTTTGAGAAATTATGGCCCAACCACTGCTATGTATGTTGGGTTGTCCCAGATCACTTGTGTGTTTCATTTTCAACTATATAATTCTTCAAATGGAATCATCTTTAAATATGTGTGATACCCATTATTATAAGAAAACTAAACTAGATGTAAATAATCTTCCCATTTTCATGGTGTATCCATTACATACATTCTTAGCATATCCTCAATCACCTGATTGACCCTTTCTATTTTCTCATCTGATTATGGGTGATAAGTTGTGCTAAAACTCATATTTGTTCCAAATCCTTTGAATAATCCCTTCCAAAATTTGGATGTGAAATTGGTATCTCTGTCAGAAACAATTACCTTAGGCATGTCATGTAGCCTCACAATTTATATCATATAAATCTATGCAATGTTAGCAACCTTATGAGTTAGCTTTACCATAATAAAATGAGCAACTTTAGTAAGTGTATCCATCATCACCATGATGAAATCATGTTGCTTCACTGTTCTAGGAAGCTTGGTGATGAAATCAATTGTGAACACTTCCCATTTCCATTCTATAATGGGGAATGGATATAGTAAACTAGTTGGATGTCTGTGCTCAACCTTAAACTTTTGACAATGTAAACATCTAGCAATATACTTAGCCACCACTTTATTCATGCCTGGCCAAAAATATTGGCTCTTGACAGCTGCAATTGTTTTCTGGTACCCTGGGTTCCCAACATAAAGTACGTTATGCATCTCTCTCAGCACCATATTTTTCAACTCCTGGAAATTGGGCACATAAAATTTTCCCTTGTACATGAGGATTAGGTCCTCCCTTAAATCGTAATCTTTAATTTTCTACTGCAAATTACCTTGCTATAATTTTTTTGTTGTTTGCACATAGTGTTGATCTAATTTTGTAGCTTCCAAAATTATGTCCTTTAAATCAAATTTGCACATGATAATGGTTGTATCATGCATCTCATACACCCTCGTACTAAGTGCAATAGTCACCTTGTTATCCTTTCCTTTGATATGATTTATATCAAAGTCATACTCACTAAGCAATTCCAGACATATGATTTTCCTAGCATTCAAAGGTTGTTGTCCAAACAAATATTCCAGACCACTATGGTCTGTCCTCAACTCAAATCTGTTTCCCATAAGATAATTCCTCCACATATTTAAGACATGAAATATGGCTACCAATAATAAATAATGAGTGGCATAGTGATTTTCATATTCCTTCAAATTCCTTGACTCATAGCATATCACATGCCCATTTTGGATAAGGAATACTCCAAGCCCTTCCTTGCATGCATCTGTGAACACAATAAAATATTTATTTGGATCAACAACCTTCAAGATCAGTGCACTTGTCAAAAAATTCTTCAAGTGTTGAAATCTGTCTTCACATTAATGAGTCCACTCGAACTTCACACACTTATTTTACAAAAAAGTGATTGGGTGTGCAATTCTTGAGAATCCTTCAATAAATATTCTATAGTAACATGAAAGTAACATTAATGACCTCACATTTGATACATTCTTTGGTGTTTTCCATGAATGGATTTTATCTTTTTTTGGTCCACTGCTATCCCTTCCTCTGAAATAATATGGCCCAAATAATATATCTACCTCTGATAAAATGAGCACTTGCTCATCTTGGCATATAATTGATTTTCCCTCAATACTTGTAGCACCATTCTCAAGTGTTGTTCATTATTTTCTTAAGACTTAGAGTATATAAGTATGTCATCCAAGAAGACAATGAAAAACTTATCCAAGTAATTTCTGAAAATGC
Organism: Picea glauca; assembly: GCA_000966675.3. Taxonomy (NCBI): domain Eukaryota; kingdom Viridiplantae; phylum Streptophyta; class Pinopsida; order Pinales; family Pinaceae; genus Picea; species Picea glauca. The sequence continues at coordinate 131,758 of JZKD02S0693819.1, forward strand.
CATTCATCAAACACATAAAGACAGTTGATGCATTGACAACCCAAATGGAACCATTATAAAATCATAATGTGCCATACCTCATTCTAAATGTTGTCTTTCTAATATACTCATATTTACTCCTCACCTGATGGTAGCCTGACCTGAGGTCAATCTTGGATAATATCTTTTCATCTTTCAACTGATAAAAATGATCATATATCCTTGGAAAAGGTTACTTGTTCTTCACAATCACCTTTTTTGGCTACCTGAAATCAATGCACAACCTCAAAGTTCCATCCTTCTTCTTCACAAATAGTACTGGGGCACCCCAAGGTGAGACACTTGGGAGTTTATACCCATTCTTCAAAATATCTTCAAGTTTCATTTTCAATTCCTTCAGCTCTAGTGTACTCATCCTATAAGGAGTCTTGGACACCGGGGTTGCTCCAGGAATCAAATTATAGAGAAGTCAATATCTCTCTTGGGTGGCAAACCCAATATTTCTCTAAATACATCCTCAAATTCTTTTAGGACTACATAGTATTCAATGCTTGGCACTTTATCTTTAGTTTCTTCTTCCATATGTGTTGCAAATATTTATAATCCTTTCCTAAAGCTTTTATTTAGCTATAAGGATGAAATTTCTTTGATTGTTACTACTCTTGGAATACCTTGAACTATTCTTAAGTTCCCTTCCTCATCCAAGCAAGTAAATTCGTTGTTATAACATTATAGGATAGCATGATTATTTTCCAGCCAATCCATACTAGTTAAGAAATCACATGAACCCAAAGGTATGGTATTCAAATTTTCCTTTGTGCTCAGTCCATTCATGTCCATTGGACATTCCTTAAACATCTTATTAATTCTTCTCTTATCTCATGTAGCTAACTGAACCAACCAAGATTTCCCAAGTTTTCTTCTTGGAAAATGAAATATTTCCACCAACTTAGGATCTATATAACTATGACTAGCTCCTGAATTAATCAAAATAGAAATAGGTTGATCATTGATCTTACCTTCCACTTCAATATTGTGAGATTGAAATTCAACTTGCTTGTTGTCTAGGGATGCATAGATCCTTGGCATTTTTTTCCCATGTCCTAAATTGCATCATATTGTTGTACATTGTGAAGAATCCTCACTTTTCCACCTCTATGAGGGTAATATCTATACATATGATCTCCCTCACAACCCCATTATTTAATGGGTTGTTTTCTTGGCCTTTTCCCGAATGTTTATGACATTTTGGGTTCATTTTGAGTTGGTTTCCCCTGAGAATTATTCTTGAAGAATGGTGACTTGTTCCCCTTCTTCATATGCTACATGTTACCTTTCTTTTTATCTTCCTAAGCCTTTTGGGAAGTATTCCTTTATGTTGATCATAGATGCACTTGGCTCTCCTTATTGCTTCATCCAATGTCTTGAGATAACCATATTGTATCTTGTCATTGAATATTGATGGTGACCCACTCAAGAACCTTTGAATCTTGACTTGTTCATCCTTGATGAAATCAACATACTTTAACAACTCTAATAATATCCTCTCATACTCATCCATGGTCATACTACCAAGCTTAATTTCAAATAATTACTTCATATTCCTATCATAATAACGCTTGGTCAAGTATTTATTTTGAAAATGATTTTTGAACTGCTTCCAAGTGAGTTTATTCTCATCAATGTGTTGTACTTGCACAAGTTGGTCCCAACACATTGATGTCTTTCCCTTCAGCTGATAAATTGCAATTCTTCCTTCTTCCCGTGAGGAGTAATTATGCAACCACAAACATTTCTTCATCCCTAACAACCAAGTGTATGCATGATCATCCTTCGTGTGCCCACCATCAAAGGTAGGAGGCTTGATCTTGTTCATTTCTCCTTATATTTCATCTACCCCAGACCTCCTCTTATGCTTTATGATAGGGGATAAGCTTGGAATATTGTCTTCTCTTCTCACTGAATGCCTTGGTGAGTGATGATGGTGTCTACCAACACTTCCAAATTCTCCTCTTCTTGCATGATATCTATGACTCCTTGACTTGCTTGATTCTGTCTCTTTGTTCATTTTCTTCTTTATTATTTCCAACCTCTGCAACAAATTGATATTGAAGCCATATTGTTTCTCCTTAGCTTTCATAAGCCTCTCATTATCAATGTTATAGCTCTAAACACCTCTTTGTAGAATCTTTATAGTCTCCCCCAAATTCATGCTTTCGTCCTTGCCTTCTCCATGCCCATTTGATTATGTCCCTGCATTACCCATACAGACATACAACCCCTTGACTTTATATTCATGGTTGTAAGTTATCTACGCATCTTCCATGTTCTATCTATGCCCTTATCTTGTAAAATGTCCATGCAATAATATTTGTTAGACAAAAAAACTCAACAAATCTATTAAATTATGCACCATTATGCCCTTTAAGTGCATCCTTCATCTGGTGAACTTAACTCCAAACACCTAATCTTTTGGAATTTTGAAAAAAATCCAATTGGGTTTCCTGATGCTCATATTTTGATAAATATGGCCAAGTTTCACCTTCATTCAACATCCAAGATGCTAGTTACATCCTGCTAAAGTTTTGACTATTTTCCCCTTTTTACACTAAATGCTACATGAACATTACTTCTCATCATGTACATTTTCAGGTACCAAGACTTGCAATTATGGCTCCACATATGTATTAAATGGTTCATGATATTTCCGTAGATTAATCTTGCACCCCAAAATGACTTCTAAGCGAGGATTTATGCTCTTCATAAGTAAACTAGTACTGCAATTTATCTTGTGCGGTTTCAACTGTAACTTTCTCAAACAAGCTCTGTTTTGCGAACAATTTAGTTCATTAGAAATCTCTCTCCGAGTTATTTCATTTAAGTTGTAGAGATTGTATGTGGCACTTATGGAACTTATAGTCTTAAAAATTAAAACTCCTAAAAACGTTTTTTAGGCACTCAAAAATGCCCTGCAAGATTACGATATTAAAAAATACAAGAATTTCACAGAAAATCACTGGTTTTTGCTGTGATAGACCGCCAAATCGACTTCACAAGCACCAGTTCTGAATTATACACACATATTCAACATGCACAATTTCTACATGCGCAACACCAAAATGTAGTGCATGCATCACACACCCATAATCACTGCACACAACTTTTACACCATGCATGAATATCTAGTGTGCACAGTTTTTTTTTTGTGCCACACACCAATATCCAGGTCACACAAATTTTATATCACATGATAATATCTAGTGCACAAAAATTCCACACCATGCACCAGTATCATGTGCGTGCAACTTACTCACCATGCACCAATATCAAGTGCGCACAACTTCTGCACCATGCACCAATATACAATGTGCGCAACTTCCACACCGCACACCAATATTTAGTGCACACAACTTTTTTGTTGCACGCCAATATTTATTGTGCACAACTTATGTTTCAGGCACCAATATTTTGTGTGCATCACAAGATATACACCACGCAATGCCAATGTTCAATACACTCATGCTGTTCACCCATACTCCCTGCGCACCACCAATATACTTTCGCGTGACGTGAATATTTAACATGTACGCACTACGCACCAACATTACACACGTGCCACAAGCTCTACACTGCACATTTCCATAATTCAATGTGCATGCACTACACATCATCATTACGCACACGCAACAAGATCTACACTTTGTGGTGCCCAATTTTAGTGTGCACACCCTGTGCACAAATATTTTATGTGCATCACCATCTCTGCATCATGCAACACCAAATTATAATCTGCACACCCCACACACCAATACTTTACACGCATCACCAACTCTACATCATACAACGCAAAATTTTAGTTTGCACAGCCTGCGCACCAATATTTTATGTGCATCACCAACTCTGCGTCACACATCGCCAAATTTTGGTATGCACACCCCATCTAATAATATTTCTTGCACATCGTCAATTATTATCGCACGAAAATATTTTATGCGCTTAGCTGATTTTTCCATATTTCCAAGTTGTGACCATCACAGAAATGCATGCCTCGCCAACTTCATGTTGAAATCTATCCCATACAAGTTTGTTGTTGAACCAGTAGCTCTGATACCACAATGTAATGTCCCTCATTACCAAAAACCTGAAATTTTTTCTTTGATATCACAAGGTAATGTACCCAAATCCAAGTTGAGTCAATATACTACACATTTTTTCTTCTTCTGATACCAACTATAGCTACATAATTAATTCATTGAAACACTTGTACACGCAACCAACTTTATGTTGCACGTGACAACTAATTCCCATTTGTGTGCGTGCGACCACTATTTCCCAGCGCACGCAACGATTCAAGCCTCAAAATGGAATCACATTGCCATTACTACAAAACTTTGACCAAAAGTTAAACATTTATTAGCTCTCATGCCTTGCATATGAAACATTTATGAAAAACTAAAAATAATGTGCACAACCATGCATAATTACATACAATTATCAACAAACATAAATACACACACGATAAACAACATGTGAACACCCGTAAAAGAACACTTATATTTTTCTATAATTCACCAACTGCGTGTAGAACTCAAACGTTCCTCCCAAACATAAACTTTGTTCTTCATACACTCTCAACAGTAGGTCACCCATGAACTGGGGATATGAATCCACTGGGGAAAAGGCTCCTAAGCTAACTAAGGTATAACCCACATCATTAAACAACATAGGCTTAGGCACAAAAATCCTTCAAGCTGTCCTACTTCCCTTCCAGGGATTTAGCAACAAGCTGACTAGGAAGTCTCTGAGCTTTGTAGCACTTAGAACACAATTTTTCTCAAGGAGTTACAACACCCACTATACCACACATGGGGAAAACAATTCTCAACAACTCTCTCACCCAGAGAGAATGGTCCACAAGCCTCGCAACTTGCTTCTTCAAACCAAAATCACCAAGGATTTACTAGGTAACAATTAGCTCCAACTTATTCTTACACTCTCCATCCTAGGTATGGTTTATGGATGCGAGGATGAGTGAAATTTGGAAGAATGATGAATGATCCAAATTACACTAAGTTCCCCACATTATATTGCATGTTTCTGTATGAGCACTTGTCACTCTAGGAAATTCCTTTGACTCCACTTGGTAATTCATTCAACTCCCATAGGAACTTATGATAAAATCATAACACAAAGCTTATGACTTAGGAATAACATTATTTTATTCATTGGCTTAAGACCCATGACTTAGCCCCTTTTCTTTAGCCCCCTTTTCCCTCTCGTGGATTCCTATCCCCCCATACTCTTTCATCAGACTTGGTCTACAACATTGATGTATTTTATTAATAAAAACAAGTGTGACTACATATTACATTTTTTTAAGCTTGTTGGCCTAAATCACATAGGAAATCTGGCCTAAAAATGTATATACAAAGGCTCTCTGGTGCAAAATATCCTAGCTCACCAACCTATAAAACATATGTACATTTATAACTTGGGGTTTGTCCCAGATGTATTACAAGAAAATATCTGGAGGAAACTCTAAGGAGTAGACAACTACAAGGAAGAAGGGGTAAGAATATTTTGAGATGGGAAAATCAAGGAGATGGGAACTTCAAGGTACAAGAAGAATAAACTATGGTTGTTGGTGTGGAAATTGTTTTGGCACCCAATGCAGTGGCCAAAGATCTCGACCTTTCTTTGGCTAGTGATGAACTAGAAAGACATAACATGGGACTGGATCATCAAGAAAGGGTTTAAAGTTCCATACATATGCATGATGTTCCATAAGGAAGGGGAGACACTAGATCATTGTTTTAGTACTTGTAGAGGAGTGTCGACCCTTTGGGATAGGGGAGCAACACTATTCAGATGTTCTGATAGAAACATAAATGAAATTACTAAAACCATAGAGGATCAGAGGTTGGATCCCTTCAGAAATCCTATCCTCAACAAGATTTGGAATTCATTCCCTAGTTTCTTGCTATGGAATGTATGGAAGGAGAGGAATAGAAGGGTTTTCAAGTAGAGCCAAAGGATGGGAGAACATATTTGGAACATAATTCATTCCATTGTGGAGGAAACAATTACCTCGTATGCTTAGGCATGGGAATATTATGAGAAGAATGAAATGAATACAGATTATTAAAATGTGTTTAACACAAAATAATAGAGATACAGTAAAAATGGTTTTCTATTCAATAAGGAAATAAGTTGAAACTGTAAAATGCAGCGGAAAACAAGCTTGCTGGAATGGTGGCGGCTTATCTCTAAGAAGAGATATGATGGTTGCGCTCATTCACAAGAATATGATTACAATGAGGCTCTGAAGGCCTTTTTAAAATAATAAATAATTTCAAAAACCCTAGACATCCAAAAACCTAACCCTGGGAGATGAAGCACCAAAAGTCATGTGGGCCCCGTTTGGGTAAGTTAGTACATCAACTTCCCGGGGTCGTAACTTTTGCATATGATCTTTGTTTTAGGTGCATGATAGACCGTTGGAAAGGTATCGTCGAGGAGATTACTTTTGGGGGATAAATAAAATACTTTGGATATGATTGAGAAGCTATATCCAGAAAAACCTTCATTTAGGCCCCCAAAATGGCCCCAGAAGTTAAAAACTACTAAAAATTAGTAAATTGCCAAAATTGCGAGAAAATTGTTTTGAACAAGTTGGAAATGGTGGGTGGCCACTGATATCCACCTGGATCAATACTACCTCCTTATGAGGCAATGGTATACATTTCATTGATTTCCCCCATCAGATGAGGAAATTTCTGTTGAATTTGCCCCGAGTGAGCCACTTGCCTTGGTGCAGGAGTTTCCCTGCTTTGACAACTCGATAAATATGGATCTTTTACTGTTGAGTTCCCTTGATCTGTGTGTCCACAATATGATCATTGGATTCATGTTACATGAAGTTAGGGTTTAGCTATGTTGGTGTCAACTGTTCTGCTATCTCTGAGGTGTCCAATAATGGTGGGAAATATGGTCGAAGGAGAGCCACATTGAAGATTAGGTGTAGGCCAAGGAAAGGGGGAATGTTGAACTCAAAATAATTATCAGCGACATCCTTGGTGATGGTGTATGACCCGTAACAAAGTGGGTGAAGATTCTGATGGGGCCTTGTAAGGCATTCTTTCTGCAAGTGCAACCAAACTTTTTCTCCCACCTGAAACTTATGTGGCACTCGATGTTGATCATGGTGTTTCTTGTACTTGGCATTAGACTTCTGTAGAATATACTAGATGTGTTGGATCCTCTCAATGAACCAGGTGGATTTGTTAGCTTATGGTGGAGCAGGGGATGATTCGGTCGAGGTGGTCACTAGGGGTAGTGCAACATCCATGGAGCCCAATGGTTGGAATCCCAACCCCACCTGAAAGGAGTTGTGGCCAATTGAGCTACGTAGGGCTCGGTTGTAGCTATGATGGACATATAGAAGACTCTCATCCCATGTGCAGGGGTTTTTTGAATTCTACATGTGCAGGATATGTACGATCATCCGATTGACGACCTCAGTTTGGCCATCTATTTGGGGGTGGAAGGTAATGGATTTGGTGATCTTGGTATCTAGCAGTGACCAGAGGCTCGACCAAAATGTGTTGAGGAACCGACTATCACTGTCTGATATAATGGTTTGTGGGATCCCAAAATGTACCCATACTCATTCAAAAAATATCTTGGCAATGGCTTCTGCTGTGATGTTCTTCTTGCAGGCGACTAGAATCGCCATCTTGTAAAAATGATCAACAACCAAAAAAACACATTCATTTCCCCATTGAGATGGATTCCCACAGCCTGTCAGGAGTAGGTAGAGGGTTGTACATGCCCTATTTCTTAATGCTTTTTTTGGCAATAGCGTAGGTGATGCAGGACCTAATATACTCGACGTCATCTTGTCGAAGTTTTAGCCAGTAGAAATGTTTCTGCAACATTGTCACTGTCTTTTCGATGCCAAAGTGTCCTGCCACCCGACTGTAGTGAGCTTCTGAAATCAGCTTCGTGCACTCACTTGATGGAACACAAAGATGGCCCAAATGACACAACAACCCGTATTGAATATGGAAATTAGAAACCACTGAGTTGCCGCCCAACATTTGGTAAATGGTGGAGAAGTAAGGGTCTGTCTCGTAGAGGTGGGGCCATTCGCAGGTCTCATGGTCGCAATAGTCTAGCACTGTGGTGAGTATCACGACTAAAGGTCGGATGAGGAAATCAACAAATCGATTGGTACTTCTTGTTTTATACTTGATGTTGAGGTGGAACTATTTTAAGTATGTGGACCACTTATGATGGTGGTCATTCTGCAATATTCCTTGGGTCTGCATGAATTGTAGTGGCTTGTGATCAGTTTGGATGACTGTCTCCTTCCTAAGAATGTAATGTCTCCACTCGCGGCAGGATTTCACAATGGAGAACATTTATTTGTCGTAAGTAGGGTACTTACGAACAACATTTGATAGTGTCTCACTACGATATTCCACGGGGTGTCCGTGTTGAGTGAGAACATTACCCACAACATATTCTGAAGCATCTGTATCGATATCAAAGGGATGTTGTAGGTCCGGTAATGAAAGTACTGGGAATGAACACAAAATCTTCTTCAATTCATCGAAGGCTTATTGTTGGGACAGGCCCCACACAAATTTTTCCTTACTGCCACCCATGGTTACTTGGCTAAGGTCCCATGCAATATGAGAGAATCCCAACATGAACCTACGATAGAAATTGGAGAGGCCCAAGAATTTCTGAAGTTCAGTTAGTTTGGTTGGGGTTAGCCAGTCACGGATGAACTAGATCTTGGATGGATCCACATGCACACCATGTTGATCAGCGATGTAGCCTAAGTAATGGACCCTTTCCATGCCAAAGGATCATTTTTCCAAGTTTGCATATTTTTTTTTTGTCGCAGGGTGTGCATAACCTGTTGAATATGATGCAAGGTTTCCACCCAAGTCTTGTTGTATATGAGGATGTCATCTAGATACACCACTACAAATTTTTTGGTGAAAGTTTGTAAGATATCATCCATCATCCTCATAAAATTTGTTGGAGCATTTTTCAAACCGAAGGGCGTGACAAACCATTCAAAAATACCTTCTTTTGCTTGAAGGAGGTCTTCCATACATCTGTCTGTTCTATTGGGACCTGGTGGTAGCGAGACTTCAAATCAATCTTACTGAAGTATTTGTCCCCTGTGATCTGAACAAGGAGGTCTTAGATTCATGGAATCAGGTATCGGTGTCAGATTGTGATTTTATTCAAGGCCTGGTAATCAATGCAGAGTCGCTAGGTTCCATCTGTCTTCTGCACCAACATGATTGGGCTCCCACAAGGTGATGACCTAGGACATATGTGCCCCTTGTGGAGAAGTTCTTAGATCATCCTATTGATCTCCTCATTTTCTAATAGAGAGCGGTGGTAGACTAACCCATTGGGTAGAAGTGTGCCTAGGGTCAGATCAATGGGATGCTTGACCTGGCAGTGCAGAGCTACCCTAGTAGGAGAGGAGAACATATTTGAGTATTCTTCCATGAACTTATTCAGTTGTTTCTATTACATGGAGAGATCGGTTGTGGAGGCCCTGGATGTGGATGCGATGTTTTTCTCACTCTGAGAGAAAATCACAAAGAAGAAAAAAATATCATTCTAAGAGATGACCTTCCTTCATTTCTTAGCAGAGATCAACGAAATAGCACTAGGAGGGACTACCTCAGGTATCTTGTACAATTTCCCGTTCAAAGTAATAATAACACTACGAGGCCTAGACTCATATACAACATGATGTTTCCATAAATAAGTTTGGCCCAAAATAACATTACAAACTTCGAGAGGAGCTACATCACATAATACCTCATCTTTGAAGGGCTTGATGTTGTACACAATTCATCATTGTTGGCTGACGCGAAGATCACTTTCTTGGCAGAGCCATCCAATGGTGTAGGGTTTTGGGTGCGGCGTTGTCGGTAGGGCCAGCTGCTTGATGACCTCTACTGAGATGAGGTTCTTATGGCTACCACTATCAATGATGAAGTGTAATGGGGTGTCATTTACCCACATCTGTGAATGGAAGAGACACTCTCCTTCTTTTGGCTTGTCTGGTTCAGCAGGCTGGAGCTTGGTGGTAGCAACAATGGAACTGTGTTTTGTGTCAATGATCTATCTTCCCCTTTCTGGTTCTGAGTCAGAGTAAGAATCACATCTGATTTAGAGGATTTCACTTCAGCCACCAATGACTACTTTGAGCAACAATCAACAGTGTTATGCCAAGGGATCTTGTGGAAGTCGCACCACTTCCCGATATCTTTATTTGTCTTTATGGTGTCCTTTGCTTGTAGCTTGGACTGGATGTCTTGATACTGTCCATATTTTCTCTGTCCCTTTTTATGTGGGTTGGGGCCGCCCCTTCCTGGATTTTGTTGTGAGGGGTTCCCAGGCCCAAATTGCCGCGTCTTTTGTTTGATATTCTTCTAGATTTTGACAACATATCGGTAGGTCGCGCCCAAGGATGAGATGTCCAGAAATTCCATTTCGGTATGGATGCATATATGCAAAGCACCGAAATACTTGAGCACCAGATGTCTCTCTAAATCTTTGATAACCATCTTGGTGTGCAAGGTATGGAAGATATTTTTGAACTCTGGCACTACTTGGTCTCTTTCTCTCCGTAGTGTGGTCCATTTGATATACAAGTCGTCATAACTTTTGATATGGTAGTATTTTTCCTTAATACAATCCCTTAAGGATTCCCAAGTGGCTATGAATATAAATAATGAGGGTTCCTCTATTTCTTTTTACTCACAGAAAGTTTCCCACCAATCTTTGACATGGGGAACAACTTTGAGGAGTGCAAAAGTAATATTTTCTCTATTCGAAAATTTATAGATAGAAAAATACCCTTATAGTAGATTCAACTACTTTTCTATAGAATCTGTGTCTATATGAACTTAAAATATAGTAATATCGAAGTTGATTTGTACCTTGAAGGGGGCGGCGCCTCCGCTCGAGGAAGATGCGTCGCGTGTTGGTAGTCACTGAAGGATTTGCGTGAAACTATCCATCATCTCGTTCCTCTGTTGCGTGAGGGCTTCCTCAAGAAAGTTTTTGAAAGGATCTCCTGTCCCATCATATTTGTTTTCTCCTACCATGAGAGGTCGCTTGGGCATGCGAGATATTTTTTCCTCAAGAGAAACAAGCTCGAGACCCAATTCTTTGTACCCTGACCTTGTTGGGGACATGCATTAAGATGAAAAGGAGAAGACCACTCTGATACCATTGATACAGATTTTATGAGAAGAATGAAATGAATACAGATTATTAATATATGCTTAACAAAAAATAATAGAGATACAGTAAAACTGGTTTTCTATTCAATAAGGAAATAAGCCGAAACTGTAAAATGCAGCGGAAAACAAGCTTGTTGGAATGGTGGTGGCTTATCTTTGAGAAGAGATGTGACGACTGTGATCATTCAAAAGAATATTATTACAATGATGCTATGAAGGCCTTTTTACAATAAAAAGGAATGCCAAAAACCCTAGACATCCAAAAACCTAACCCTAGGAGATGAAGCACCAAAAGTCATTTGGGCTCCGTTTGGGTAAGTTAGTACATCAACTTTTCGGGGTCATAACTTTTGCATACGATATCTTTTTTAGGTGAATGATAGCCCGTTGGAAATATATCATCGAGGAGATTAATTTTAGGGGTTCAATCAGATCCTCCAACTATTATTGATAATCTACATCCATAAAAACCTTCATTTAGGCCCTCAAAATGGCCCCAGAAGTTAAAAACTACTAAAAATAGTAAATTGCCAAAATTGCTAGAAAATTGTTTTGAGCGAGTTGGAAAAGTTGGTGGCCATGGATATCCAACTAGATCAGTCAGCCCTTTGGGATTGGGGATAAACACTATTGATATGTTCTGATAGAAACAAAAATTAAATTACTAAAACCATAGAGGATCGGAGGTTGGAACCCTTCATAAATGCTATCCTCAACAAGATTTGGAATTCCTTCCCTAGTTTCTTGCTATGGAATGTATGGAAGGAGAGGAATAGAAGGTTTTTCAAGTAGATCCAAAGGATGGGAGAACATATTTGGAATAAAATTCATTCCATTGTGGAGGAAACAATTACCTCATATGCTTAGGCATGGGAATATTGGGTCTCAATTGGTATGGAGGAAGAAATCTTCAAAAATTGATAGTAGGAGCAGTTTCAAAAGAAGAGTATTCTAGTTTATAAACCTTTTAGAAATATATCAAAAGGGAAGTGGGAGCCTCCCATGGAGGTATTTTTGAATTTTAATTTTGATGGGGCCTCGAAAGGAAATCCAAGACCAGCTGGGGCAGGGGGAATCTTTTGAAGCTCCACCAGGGAGATTCAATGTATCTTTGCCTCTAGAATAGGCCATAATTCAAATAATGGAGCTGAGATGGAAATACTTATCAAAGGGTTGAGGATCATTGTGGATTTGTGTTACAAGGAAAATCACTCTATGGCATGGGGTAAACCATAACAGATGAAAATGACTGTAGAAATCAACTCTAATCTCAAGTATGCTATATAAACAAATATGCTAACAAGATAATATAAAGAGCCTACCTCGTCCAGACATTCAATGAATTCCACCATTGAGCACTCGACTCAAATTAATACACCTGCAACATGTCCTCAAGAACCAAGATACACAATCATATGGTGATAATATATAAATTTAGCACATATAATAGCATAATCCATCAATATTCATAACAAATACGCCCATGGAATAACAATTCAAATATTTTCAAGACATTGATTGGACAAGAAAAGAGTATTTCTATTCAATTGTAATCAATAGAAGTGTATGAATGGAAAAATTATGTGTCAGCACGTTAAGAACTGAGAAAATAAGTCCCTTCCAGTTGGGCCTCCACCACTTCAATCCTCCAACAATGACAAGCTCATATAAGAGAGACAATGAGGTTCTCCATCAAATAGGGAAGAGCTTGGGGGCTGAACAATGTGTTCATACTTAAAAGTACAAAGGGATGCAAACTGTTAGGATATTTAGACACTTAGGAGTTAGTTAAGATCTACTTGGTCTAATATGTCGTTAGGTAAAAGTGTGTTTCTTTAGTATGCATTAGTATGCGTTTGTAGTTAGGCAATCC
>JZKD02S0693819.1:152426-167367 GCA_000966675.3 Picea glauca
ATCGGGGATAACACTGCCAACATAAGATAATACTCTTTTCCCGCCCCTATTTTTTTTTTTTTTCATAGTCAAATGAATCCTATGATACATAGGAGGGAACGAGTGTCACAAGTAAGAAACTAGTTCCAATAGTGGAAAATACCTATTCTCAATTAAAGGAGGTGCATGTAGGATATTGACACTATGGGGAATATTTCCTCTTGGGGTATGGGGTGTCAAGCTGCAAAGGATATAAACAAGGCTCTACTTGGCTAATGATGCAAACTGTTGAGGTGATAGGCTTACAATGCAAAAGAAGGAACCAAAAATAGGCTCAATATTGCAAGTGAGAGGATGAGATGAAATTACAACTTAACTCCAAAGAATGTCTATTTTTGAAAATTTAGTCCCCTGGGCCTGAAAAAGTATAAAACAATACCCAGAAGAAATCTTCTATCCACTAGAGACTAGAGTATTCCTTTTTCGAAATTAGTCTACCTAGTCCTAAAAAGGGTTAAACTTACACCAAATAAATGTCCTTTCAAATCCAATTAACGAGCGTGAAAGAGATAAGTTCACTCGACAATATTTTCACTTTTTAAGAGAGTCGGAAAAGAGATTAAACAAGACTCGGGAATGTTGTTCGAAGAAACATATGATGGGGGAGGCCAAGGCTCCCATGCAGGACTTCTGTCGAAAGTCAACAACTCATAGATAGTTGACACAAGCTTGGGAAAACCCAAAGCTTTCTAATTCGAAGAGGAGGTCAAGAGACACATCACCACAAAAAATAAGACTGGTGTCAGTCGAATATTGCATCGAAATGACGGCTGGTTGAACAAGATGTGAGACAAAAAGGTCAAGAGATTCATCACCCCCTAAAAAAGAGGGGTCTCAACCAAATATTGCATCGGTATGACCATTGTATCAACCAAAGAAGGACTACAATGTTGGGAAAATAAAGATGACTCAAAACTCGAAGGGCCCCTGGGAAAGGACCATGCTTCTTGTACCACAATAGTAGTAGGGCAAAAACGAGTAAGGTTATCTCCTTTGAAAATCCTACAAAGGAACTTGGGCTTACATCTTATACGTCTAGACTTCTCAATTGTATGAATTCCCCCAACATGACTTGCAATGGTTGGTGACATGCTCCTAGCATGACCTGCAGAGGCTAGTATAAAATATCCAACATGACTTGTAGAGGTTGGTGATGAATCCCCAACATGACTTGCAGAGGTTGGTGATGAATCCCCAACATGACTAGCAGAGGTTGGTGATGTCTGTGTAGTGTGACTAGAAGTGACTAGATTTGTGCCCCCAACATGACTTGCAGTTGCTAGTTGCTGGTCTTCAACATGAATTACAAAAGTTGTTGACCTATCTCCAACATTACTAGCAGAGGTTGGTGATATAATTCCAGTATGGCTCACAGTGAGTGGACTTGTGTTTCCATCATGGATGGTAGTAGCGGATGGTTGCAGCATTTGAGACAAAGGTTCTAGGAAATAATGGTTTTGAGAAATTTCAGGCTAGGAAGGGTTCTAGTATACACCATGGTCATGTATGGAAGGATAGTACCCTCCTCCAAATTGATTCATAAAGGGTTGTAAGGGCATCTTCATTGAGGAAGTTGCTTGTGAAGAGAAAGTGACATGATAAGGGTTACTCGGGTGAGGGTATATGTTTCCCCCAGAATAAGGAACTTCATGTAGGGGGTTTCCCATACTATAAAATTGACTCCCTCTAGATGAAACATGAAAGGAAAAATGAAGGTTCTCCATGGGAGAGTTCGTAGGAACCGACATAGTGGAAGAAGGGTAGATGGATGGGATGTAATAAGTAGAATGACCTCCCATTTGAGAATTTTCTCCTAGAAAAGTGAAGCTAGGATTGGATCCATAGGAAGGAATATTCCAACCTCCTACTGTAAGAGTTGGTTGATGGATATGAATCCCACCAAACGAAAAGGGAGAATAAGGAGGCATCATGCCCCTAGACCCAAAACTAGGATTCACATAAGACAACGAGACATAGGATGGCAAGTGCGAAGACATGTATGGCATACCATGAGAAAAAATATTAGAGGCCCAAGGTATTGACTGAGTATCATGTTTCGACGTACCACTTGGAAATATAAAAGGATTCGTCCCCATGGAATGAGAAAATACCATGGGTTGGGTAATGCTAAATGAGGGAGTCACATGGGCTCCACTAACCATAGCAATGAAAATTCATGATGCAATACAAAATAATAAGGCCAACTAATAATTAGAGAGCAAACCAAAGTAAAGTAAAAAGGCCAATGTACACAAACAAGATATAATGGTTGAAAAGGGGCCTCCCTCACTAGAGTAGGTATGTCTTGCCCAAGAGGGGCCTGAGACTCACTTCAAAATATCGAAGGTATCAGAATCAGTTATAAGTGTAATACCCCAAGGTCGATCCCCTGTGAAATGTAATGATGTTTGTAGGATGGTGAGCCAAGTAATTATAAGCTGGTAGGATTATGTGTTTATTAGGTCAGAGAGCCTAGATGCTAAGGCCAGTGGGCCTAATTTTTCATATGTAATTATACATATTATTAATAAAATACATCATTGTGTGTAGATTGACCAAAAATAAAGAGTTATGGAGGACTAAGCTCCACTGGGTAGGAAAAGGGATAGGGTTGAGAGACTAGGAAAGAGGGGCTTATCTTGAGGGCTTAACCCAAGGGAATATTATAATGTATTACAGAAAAATACTAAAGTTGGGAAATAAACCCAGTCATCCTAAGTTCCTTTGAGGAGAGGAACAAACTCCAAGTGGAGAGGAGAGTGCTCCCAGAGAGACAAGTTTCACCCAGGATGCATGCAAATTTATGTGGGAAGTTCCACCTTTGATGGGGGTTCACGAAGCATTATGTTCATTCTTCCAAAGGATTTCTCTCTCACCATTACATCCCTCTCACTATTTTGCAAGATGACCATTATCGCCATTTTCCTTGTGTTCTCTCAACATTCTGACTAGTCTAGCCATTTAGTTTCCCATGAGTCCATCCTCAACATGTTGGCCATCCCTTTTGCAACTCACACACGCATTGAAAAAGTATGAAACCATTGTCATTTTCGCCATTGTGAACCCCGATAATTTGTTGAGTCATCCCTTTTTCCTTACCCAATTTTGGTTTTTGTGGATTGAAGAGTTGGGTTGTCAGGCCCGTGGTTGAAGAGGCAGGTTGTCAGGCCCATGGCTGAAGAAGTAGGTTGTCAGGCCTGTGAGAAACTCTCTCTAGGTGAGAGAGTTCATTGGGGAAGTGATTTCTCCTGGAGGGAATCCAACACCAACTACGGAGCTCTGAGAATTCTTGATTCGTCCTGTTGTTGAAGCCTTGGAAGGGAAGTGGAGAAACCAATGGACTATGGAATAGTGAAGGTGCATACTCTTGGGGTGGGACATGCATGTGGGCAATGAGAGTCCGTGAGCAGTGGGAGTAATTAGGCTCCTTGGAGAGAATCCTTCCAGTTGCACAATGTAGTTTCCCATAGACTCAGCCTAGGTATAGGATTCCTTTGCCATGGGTGGAGTTTATTCCCAGCTCAGGGGTTACCCACTACTGAGCATGATGAGCAACATGATCTAAGGATGGCAGGTTCATGGAAGGTATGCACATAGTTGGTGGTCATCTATTAAAATATAAGTACCGAATCTTTGTTCTCTGTATGATGTGTATCTTGTACATGTGTTATAATTTTATCAGAAGTGTCTGTCTTTATTGAATGTATGTATTATTGTCGCTTTCGCATGGATATGTGTATGAACAGAATGTCGTGTTTGTTTAAAATTTCATTATATATATGTATCTATGTATATATGTATGTATGTATGTATGTATGTATGTATGTATGTTAGAGCATTATTTGGAGTAGCATGGCCCGACAAAATGGTATGTGAGTAGAGAGTTGTTTCCTCTATGTAGTTGCCCAGCCTGTTGGGTGGTTGGGGACTTTACAAAATGGTATCAGAGCCATGGTTTCAAAACTGAGCCTGGATGGGCCAGGATAGTGGAAGTTGAAAAAAAAAAAAGGTTTCAGAAAGGAATTATTGTCGAAATGGACAAATTTCAAGTTCAGATCCCATGGTTTCAACACCGAACCTAGATGGGCCACGAACTTAGAATTCATAGTAAAAATTACAGAGAATTTAGATGTACAAAGTTCCAGAAGGGCATTGAGAGAACACTGGGACTGTGTTTGGAACCACAAGAGGTATAACGGTTTAAGAAATGGCCACAGAGAGAGAAACCACAAATTCATGGTGTTGGGCCATATGATCTATTTAGAAGAAGGAGGACCCTTCACAACTGTCAGATCTACAGATAAGTGTAGGAGGGTTAACCTGGAATTCCTTTGAAATTCACAACTTCGACAAAGTTTATGGGTTATAAGAGAAAATGGGTCAAAGCCCGAAGTTCTAAAGTCCCGAGGAGGATCTACACCATAGATTCGGGGGGGATGTCGACTGTTGGATCAACTGAAGATAGATCAAAGTCATCATATCTAAGCACAAGTGGTTGGGAGCCATAGATATCATAGTAGTTTGTAAATTCAAAGTTCAACGTTCAAGAGAAACAAAGTGTGCTAAGGTAAAAACTCCCGAACTCCCAAAGTACGAAGTTAATCCAAACCATTCGTTAAAGGAGACACATGTCTGTAGATCAGAGTGTTTGGAGTTCAACGTTCAGGAGAATGGGAGTGTGCTAGTGCAGAATCTCCTGAAGCCTGAAGCTTCAAAGTCTTGAAGTGACGTGGACTTCCTTAGTCCTGCCATGTGCCAGTCATAATGGTACTTTTGATGACCTTGTTGGAACAAAAGTAATCTGACACATGGGGCCATGTGTCACACTATTATATGATGACAACTGTACCATGTGGACCCCAGGAAGGTAAGAAAGTTTGGGAGTTCAGAGTTCGGGAGAATTGGGGTGTGCAAGTGTAAAAACCGTCGAAGCCCGAAGTTCTGAAGTGACATGGCTTACTGACATCACTCAAAATGATGTGGAGATATGGGATGTGTGCCATGTGTCAGTGAGTTAAGAAACTTTGGAAGATAGAAGTTCCAGTTAGAACGTGACATGTGTCACCCATCTGATTGGGCCACATGTCTACTTCTAATATTTCACCATGTGGCCCTCCTCTCGAGCATAGATGGTGGGGACTCTGATGGTCATAGTGGATGTGTGACACCAAATTATGAAGTCTGGAGACTTGAAAATCTGGAATAAATGGTTCATGATGAAAATGGAAGGAATAAATTTCTAAAGTTTCATAACATGGAAGTAACGTGACATAATGACGTCACCAGGGCTGGCATGGAAGTATTTAGAGATTCATGGTTCGGGAGTTTTGGGTGTGAAAATGTGAAATTCTCCGAAGTCCCGAAGCCCAGTTGGGTGGGGTTAATCTCGACCATTGATCATGGAATGACACTTGGAAACAGATGTAACAGTCCAGAGACTTGGCACTTCGAAAGGATTGAGAGTATGGAAGTCCTAAAAACCCCAAAGCCAGAGTTCCGTAGTGAATATCAGTCGTTGGATGTTGGGAAGTTGTGGACCGTTGATCCACCCTACTTCTCAAGTTCGCCAATTTGACACTCCGGGAGTTTTTTTGTGATGTAATTTGGATACCGTCGAAGCTTGGAGTTTCGAAGCTCCTATCCATAGTAGGTCCGAGAAAGGAATGTGGACCATGGATCCACTATTCTTCACGCGTTTGATAGTTCATTGTTCTGTGATGTTTGGGACGCGTGGAAAAGGGAAAACCTCTGAATCTCCCAGAGCCCCGAAGTTTCAAGGCTCTAGATAAGCGTCCAAACCATTAGCACTTGGTCACATCCTTGGTCAAATGTGGATTAAAGGCTGAAGGGAAGGGGCTAATGCCCGAAAATTTTGTTTAAAGAATAGAAAAGGGAAAAATTGGTCAAGTGGCCATAACGTCTTGCTCAGGATTGGGAATTGAGCATGGAAGCAACCATTGGAAAGGTATTGAAAATTAAAAGATAACTGTTCACCCAAAAATTAGATCTGACTAGTCAATTTCTCAAGAAAATAGTAGAAAAGAAGTTTGATATATTAATGAATTAGAATGGTTCATGTTTCCATGAGATTTTTAAGAACAATTATCCTGACAAAGTTTTGTTGGTTGCACATTGTTTTTCTAGAATTAACAGTTGTTAGATCAGAGTCATCATAGAGTGTAGAAGTGATGGATGATACTCAGGTAGTCTTCAGTCAAGAAGATGAAAGCAGAGGGTTGAATGTCTATTTGGATAGGGAAGGAACCAACTTCAATGGACATGGAGGAGAAAGGTAGGAAGACATTAATATGGATGAGACTCTCAGAAAATTGCAGACAGATGTCCAGAGCCACAAGGCTAATAATCAAAAGCTTATGAACTCTAAGGAACAATAGGAAGACTTCAACATGAAGTTAATTCAGAGCCTGGAAAGAATGGAAAATAAGTTGGATAAGGAGAGTGGCTCCAGCAAATCAGGAAGGCACATGACCCCTGAGAATAAGGGAATATCAAGGAGTGGTAGAAGATATCACCATCACTCACAAAAGCATTCCCATAGGAGACCACATAGTAGCTCAATTCCATCCCCTGTCAAGAAACATAGGAGGTCCGGGGTGGATGATTTGAAAGGAGAAATGAATAAATCAAACCTTCTACTTTTGATGGAGAACATAAAAAGGATGAAGATGATGAGACATGGCTTCTATGCATGAGGAAGTAATTGAAATTGCATAACTATTCTTCTCATGCAGAGGGAAGAATTGACATCTACCAGCTTAAAGGAAAGGCATCCATGTGGTGGGATCAGTTGATGCAAGTAAAACACCCGAGGGAGAAAAACGTGACTTGGAAGGAATTCAAGAGGCATTTTGAGAGGAAATACATGACCAAGAGGTATTGTGACATAATGATAAAAGAGTTCTTTGAACTTAAACTAGGAAGCATGGTTATTGATGAATATGAAAGGAGATTCCTTGAGTTGTTGAAGTATGTCTATGAAACAATTAATATTTAGAGGTACCTGAGTGGACTGCCATCTTACATCAGTGATAAAATCTAATATGATGATCCCAAGACTTTGGAAGAAACTAAAAGGAGAGAAAAATTCTTATATGATCAGCAAAAAGGAAAGCATACTTTCCAGAAGGCTTGGGAGGACAAGAAGAAATTCAAGAAGGCACAGAGGCAAAAGGGAAACAAGCCTCCATTTTTCAAAAACAATCCTCAAGGATAGACATCTTTTAGAGAGCATAGAATGACTGAGGTAGGAGGGAAAAGGTCAAGGCAGTCACCCATTCAATGTTGGGGTTGTAAAGGAGAACACAAGTATAGAGATTGTCCTCACAAAAATGACAAGGTGATATCTATCCACAATGTCCAGCAAGCATAAATAGTAGAGGATATGGGAAGAAGTGCACCAAGGATCTATGCAGCCCTATAAAACAAGCAAGTTGATTTTCAATCACACATGATTTAAGTTGAAGGTATGATCAATAACCATGACTTTACTATTTTAATTGATTTGAGGGATATTCATAACTATATAGATCCTAAGGTTGTGGAAAGATTGTTTTTTCCAAGAAGAAAGTATGGGAAATCTTGGCTGGTGCAGCTGGCTACAGGAGCCAAGAGGAAAGTTGTTGAGTTGGTTAAATCATGTCCAGTGGGAATGAATGTATTGTGTACCAATGTAGATTTGAACATCTTGTCATTGGGATCATATGATTACCTAATTGGTATGTATTGGTTGGAACAACACCATGCCATATTAGACTTCCATAAAAAGGAATTCACTTGCTTGGACAAAGAAGGAAATTAGAGAATAGTCCAAGGAATTCCTAGGGAAGTTACTATCCGGGGAATCTCAACAATGCAGTTGAAGAAGTGTTATAGGAAAGGCTGTCAAATATTTGCAGCCCATATGGAGGGAGAATCTAAGGATAAGGTGCCCAATCTAGAGGATCATGCAGTCCTAGAATATTTTGAAGATGTGTTCAAGGAGATACCAGGACTACCCCCAAAGAGAGATATTCATTTCTCTATAAATTTGATGCCTAGAACATCTACAATATCAAAGACTCCTTACAAAATTAGTACACCAGAGCTGAAGGAATTGCAAATGCATCTTGAAGAAATTTTAAAGAAAGGGTATATATTCCCAAGTGTGTCACCTTGGAGATGTTAGAAAAACAAGACCATGGAGCAATAAAATAAAACAAATGCGGAAAAAAAACACAGAAGATACACAATACAATAGAGAAACAGATATACGTGGTTCACCCAATGTGGGCTATGTCCACCAGAGAATATGCTAGGTCCTTCCTTTATTATTATCCAGCAAATGAAGGGATACAACCTACAACAAACTCGTTGTAACTTCCTCTTCATTCTCTCACAGTCTCCTATCTCAAAATACAATATTCACTCACATCTTTAGCTGCAATACATTTCCCTCATAAAATAAGGTTGTCTTCTAGGGAAAAAAACCCTAACATGATTTCTACTGTTAGATCGGTGACCTTATAATGAACAATCCTGATTTACAATGAAATTACAATATACATTTACAAGGTGATTTTTCCTTCGGGGGCCCTCTTGCCCCCGGACCCCCCAGCCGGGGGGATAGCCCCCCCGAACCCCGTAGAGGGGGTAACCCCCCTCTGCACTCCCCCGTGTGGAAGAGTGTACATAATTTTTGTTTGTAAATTCTTCATGGGGTATAAACATGGCTAAAAGCAAGGACCTCTAAATATGGAAGATAATCAAGGTCCACAACCACAATATCTGACTTGGAGACTGATCTCAACAACTCCACTGCTATTGTATATGCTAGAATGTGAACCTTCTTGAACCTGTAAAATTTCTCATCTTCATCTTCATTCTTGAAGACCAACTGAAACTGAGCAGGAACTCAGTTTCTCCCTGGTTACTCTCTTTGTTAACATGTATGCAGGATTCTGGCTAGTGTGTATCTTTTCCAACTTCAAATGTCCATCTTCCAAGGCAGATCGTATGAAATGGTAACTCAACTGTATATGCTTAGTCTTTGAATGGAAGGTTGAGTTCTTTGAAATATGAATGGCACTCTCACTGTCACAATACAACCTATTATTCTCCTGCTTCTTTTCCAATTCCTCCATAAACCTCTGTAACCAAATCATTTCTTTACTAGCCTCTATATCAACAACATACTATGTCTCTATTGTTGAAAGTGAAACAACCTTTTGCAGTTTTGAAATCCAACTTACTGTTGTTCCACCTATATTAAAAACATACCCTGTGGTGCTCCTCCTACTGTATTTATCACTTGCCATATCTGAATCAACATATCCTTGTAGAAAAGTGTCTAAACCTCCAAAACATAATGCATGAGTAGCAGTACCTCTCAAATACCTGAGAATCCAATTTACTGCCTCCCAATGTTCTTTACTTGGATTGTTCATATACCTGCTCACAACTCCCATTGCATGTGCAATATCTTGTCTTGTGCAAACCATTGCATACATCAAGATGCCAACTGCTGATGAATAAGGGACCCTAGAAATGCATTCTAAATCCTCCTATGTCTTGGGACACATTTCCTTAGTTAATTTGAAATGGATGGCCAAAGGTGTACTAAATGGTTTTTCATTATGCATTTTGAACCTTTCCAGCACCTTCTCTATGTACTCACCCTGAGACAATGTCAATTTACGATTTTTCATATCTCTTGTTATTCTCATACCAAGGATTTTCTTTGCAGCATCCAAATCCTTCATCCCAAATGAATTAGCTAATTTCTTATTGAGCACATTTATATCCTACATATTAGACCTGCAACAATTATGTCATCTACATATAATAGCAAGATAATATAGCTTTCATTTTCTAGCTTTTTGAAATAAACACAATGATCAGAATGACATCTACTATAACCTTGTTCTGTCATAACCGTGTCAAACTTCAAATACCACTGCCTTGGATCTTGCTTTAGGCCATACAAGCTCTTCTTCAACCTACATACCAAATTCTCCTTCCCTTTGACCTCATACCCCTGTGGTTGCTGCATCTAAATCTCTTCCTCCAAATCCCCATGGAGAAAAGTTGTTTTAACATCTAATTGTTCAAGATGCAAATATTCTACTACCACAAGACTTAAAATAGTCCTAATTGAAGTCATTTTAACAACAAGATAAAATATTTCATCAAAATCTATACCTTTCTTTTGTGCAAATCCCTTTACAACAATTCTAGCCTTGTACCACTTTATTCCTCCATCTTCTTCCTTCAACTTTTAAACCCATTTATTCTGCAATGCTATTTTTCCTGTAGGAAACTGGACCAATTCCCAAGTATGGTTATTTACCAAGGAACCCATTTCATCTTTCATGATTTCTCCCACTTTGTTTTGGTGTCTACCTGCATTGCCTCTTCATAACATTCTGGTTCACAAGAATCAGTCAACAATAAATAATACAATGAAGGAGAGTATCGTACTTAACCTGGTATATTTTCTAACAACATTTGCAAGTGTTTGAGGTACATGTTTCTCCTATTGTTGTACATTTTGATTTTTTGGTTCCTTTGGAATTTCTTTTTCAGTGATCTCATCCAACACTGTGTATTCTTGTTTTTCTTTTTCCTGTTTCTTTCCCTGCAACTGATCTTTGTACATGACCTTCTCATTGAATATGACATCTCTACTCCTAATGATTTTTTTTATTTTCATAATCCTATAAGAAATAACCAAAATCATTACCATTGTATCCAATAAAGGTACACTTCTTGGATTTTTCCTCAAGCTTTGTTCTATTTTCTTTATCAATAAGGACAAATGATTCACAACCAAAAGTTTTCAAAAAATAATAGTTTACCTTTTTTCCTGTCCATTCCTCCTATGGAACTCTACCATACAAATATATTGAAGGTCCTTTGTTTATTAAGTAAACAAAATTATCTACAACATCTACCCAAAACTGTAAGGGAAAACCAGCATGCAATCTCACACTCCTTGCACGCTCCATGATTGTCCTGTTCATCATTTTTGACACACCATTTTCTTGTGGTGTTCTTGGAACTGACTTCTCTCTACGAATCCCATGGTATGAATAGTAATCATCAAACTCCTTGCTAAAATATTCACATCCATTATCTTATTTGAGACACTTCAAACTTTTTCCTGTCTCATTCTCAACCAAATCTTTCCATTTCTTAAAAGTAACAAAAACATCATATTTTTTTTGAATGCAATAAACCCAAGTGTTTCTAGTTGCATCATCAATAAAAGTAACACAATAATGAGAGCCACCAAGAGATGATACATGAGATGGTCCCCATACATCTGTATGCACAAGCTCTAACCTTTCATTCTTATTTTCTTTTCCGACTATGAGAAATCTTAGTCTCTTATGTTTTCCATAAACACAATGCTCACAGAAGTCCAAATCAATTTGTTTAAAATTTGGCAAAAAGTTTATTTTGTGAAGTATCTGCATCCCCTTCTCACTCATGTGTCCAAGCCTATGATGCCACAGTGTTGTATCCACTCCTGTAGAAGCTAAAGAGATAGAAGATTCAATACTACCAGTACATAAATACAATGTACCTACCTTCTCTCCTTTTGCTATCAGCAATGATCCTTTGATGACCTTCCATGTCTAATCTGTAAATATGGATATACAACCTTCACTTTCCAACTATCCTGTTGAAATTAGATTTTTCCTTAGATATGGAACATGTATTACCTCTTTCAACAACCATTGGTTTCCATTGCATTTCTTTAATTTTACCTTTCCCATTCCAACATTTTTTCATGGTGCATCATCGCCCAAATGAACCTGACCAAAATCACCTTGAACATAATATAGAAAATGTTTCCTATGGGGTGTGGCATGAAATGAATCCCCTGAATCTACTACCCAAGTCTTAGAAATATTATCTATATAAAGAATCAAAGCATCTTGTAACACATTACCTGTTACATTTGCTTCCTGATTTCTCTCCTTCTATCCATCTCTTTGTTTCTTTGGAGCTTTGGAGTCTTTCTTCAAATGTCCTTTCTTCCCACAATTCCAGCACTCTATCTTTCCAAGTCTAGATTTGAATCTGTCCTTCCTAGAATTCTCGTGGTTCCTTGATCCCTTTCCTCTATCCTTTTGTCTTCCCCTGTTCTCCATGTTCAACGCATTACATGATGTCTCACATGTGATTTTCCTTCGCATTTCCTCACCAAGGATAACACCAACAAGATCATCAAATTTTAAAGCATTTGAACTAGAGAAAGAGTTACTTACAGCCATGACCAAGCCATTCCAGCTTTCTGGCGATGAGCACAAGATTAGAAGAGCCATGACCTCATCATCAAAGTCCATTTTTATAGAACTTAGTTGATTAGTAACCGTATTAAAATCATTTAAATGATCTGCAATAGACCCACCTTCAAACATATTCATATTAAATAATATCTTCATTAGAAATACCTTATTGGACACCGAGGGTGTTTCATACAATTAAGACAATGCGTCCATCAAATCCTTCATTGTATTTTCTTTCAAAATATTGAAAGCCACTGACACTGCGGGGCTCAGTCATATCGTTCCTAGAGCCTTTCTGTCAAGAATCTCCCATTCTTCATCCTTCATGGTCATCGACTTCTTTGCTACTCTTCCCAATGGTAGGAATAGATCCTTCTGATATAAAAAATCTTCCATCTGCATCTTCCATAACTGGTAGTTTTGGCCATTAAATTTCTCAACCTTAAAATTTCCATCTTCCACCATTGCTCCCACTCGAACCAGGAACCCTCCTTTCCTGTGAGTTACCTTTCGCTTTGATACCAGTTTTTAGAAAAAAGGGACCGTGGAGAAATAAAATAAAAAAAATGTGGAAACAAAACATAGAAGATACACAAAACAATAGAGACACAGATATACATGGTTCACCCAGTGTGGGCTACGTCCACCAGAGAAATTGGCAGGTCATTCTTTTATTATTATCTAGAAAATGAAGGGATACAACCTACAACAAACTCGTTGTAACTTCCTCTTCGTTCTCTGATAGTCTCCTATCTCAAAATACAATATTCACTCACATCCTTAGCCACAATACATTTCCCTCATAAAAGAGGGTTACCTTCTAGGAAAAAAAACCATAACATGATTTCTACCATTAGATCTGTGACCTTATAATGAATGGTCTAGATTTACAATGAAATTACAATATACATTTACAAGGCAATTTTTCCTTTAAGGGCTTCACCCTCGAACCCCCATCGGGGGCCCGCTTTCCCAGGGACCACCTAGCCAGGGAGATATCCCCCCTGAACCTTGCAGAGGGGGTAACCCCCCTCTACACTCCCCCACGTGGAAGAGTGTACATAATTCTGGGCTGTAAAGTCTTCATGGGGTATAAACATGGTTGAAAGCAAGGACCTCTAAATCTAGAAGATAATCAGGCTCCACAACCAACATGGGATCTCCAGCCTTGTTTGTGAAGAATAAAGATGGGACATTGAGATTGTGCATCGATTTTAGACAGTTGAACAAAGTGAATATAAAGAACAAGTATCCTTCTCCAAGGATCGATCATCTCTTTGATCAGTTGAAGGACAAAAATATGTTCTCGAAGATTGATCTCGGGTCATGATATCATCAAGTAAGTATCAGAGATGAAAACATCAACAAGACCTCCTTTTGGACAAGGTACGTTCATTACGAGTTCACAGTGGTGCCATTTTGTTAAGCCCTAATATTGGCTCATTACCCCTTAATTGGGACATATTAGATTAGTAATGCTATTTTATTTATGTTAGCTTTAGGCCATTAGTTGTAATTTTGATTAGTAATGTTATTTTAATTATGTCGGCTTTAGGCCATTATTTGTAATTATACCTCCTAGTCTCCTATATATACCAAGGAGACATTGTCATTTTGAATCATCTGGTACTTGAACATTTAAGTGGGGTAAAAGGAGGTTGCCCCCTCGAAGAGGCTTATTATATGATATTATCTCTTTTTCAAGGCGTTGAGTACTTTTCCTGAGGTTTTTATATGCTATATTGATGTTTGGTTCTTAACATATGGTATCAGAGCTGAAGGTCTTGGGGTTTCACTGCTACATCTGATACACCGTGGCATTTTCACTATAACTTTTTTTTTACAATGTTTCAAAAGGAACGGCTTGGAGGATATTTAGAAGACGGATCAAGGTACGTTGGGCTCAAAATTCAGCCCCTGAGGCCGTATACTTTAGAAGATACATCTTGTACAAGATAGGGTTCTGGAATCATCCTGAAATGAGTCATTGTGGAATTTTTGCTATAAAAATTTTTCTGTAATGTTTCAGACCCTGAAATATAGAGGCCATTTATAGAAATTGGTAATTTATCTGTGGTAAAACGTTTAGCTTCTGGGTCATCATAAATTTGTAGATACACCCTATGTAAGATGGGGTATCTGACTAGTCCTATTGACTAGTCTCAAGAAGGTGTTCCAGGTAAAACAATCATAACTTCTTCCTAGAGTATCCAAATTGTGTGGGACTGGTTGCATTGGATCGTGGACAGTCTGTATTATATTGGGTGCGAGTTTCAGAATTTTATATCAATTATTTTGTGCGGGGCACACTATACAAGTGAGATCTCCTGAAAAGGCCAAAAATTGGCAAGTTGTGGGGAAGATACCGTAAATTCCACTTGGCACATCCAATTTTGATCAGACCTGTGGCATTGTAGAGAATAAATATCAGAGAAATACATAAGAGAAATTTTCATACCCAGAAAGGGCCAAAAATTGGGAGATACAACAGAATAAATATTGTCTAGCAGAACCACCTCAAAATCAAGGTTCAAAAGTGATACTTGGCCAACATGCCACCCAAAAAGGGAACGTCTACACCAAATAAGCCTCCAGAAAATCCTACTTGG
>JZKD02S0693819.1:175700-200496 GCA_000966675.3 Picea glauca
GTTTTGATGTCTTTTTGGAATATTTTAATTAAATCCATAAAATTCAAAGGAGACATACTTGGGGACCTACCTTATGGTGGAGTAGCAGCAAAAGGTATAATGGAGTAATAACAATAGGGTGTAATGCCAACAAGGAGTAACAACAACAGCGAGTAGAAGAAATGATAAAATAATGGCGACAACGGAGTAGCGACAGTTGCAGAGTAACAACATCGGCGGAGTAACGACAGTTGTGGAGTAACAACACTGGTGGAGTAATGGCAGTTGCGAAGTAACGACAGTTGCGAAGTAACAACACCGGCGGAGTAACGACAGTTGCGGAGTAACAACACTTCGTGAAGTAATCAGTGTACACCAGTGGAGTAACAACAACGTCTTTATAGCAACACTGGTGGAGTTACAGCGCCGAGTGTTACATTTCTCCTGGTCATATTCGTTTGTTATCCTTGCAATAATACAAACAAGTAAGAAATAATTTTTTATTTTTATTTTTTAAG
Source organism: Picea glauca (assembly GCA_000966675.3). Taxonomy (NCBI): domain Eukaryota; kingdom Viridiplantae; phylum Streptophyta; class Pinopsida; order Pinales; family Pinaceae; genus Picea; species Picea glauca. Next base: position 176,198 of record JZKD02S0693819.1, read on the forward strand.
GCAGAGTGAGAGTGTCCTTCATTCCAACAATCATTAACTTAGATGAGTCAGAGAGGTGTTTGACAAAGGGGTTTCTAGAGGCTGGACAGTGGTATAGTTTTAGATGGTGTCCATTTACTAAGAACAAGGTATGATTCTCATCTATTGTAATTAATCTAACCATTCCATTGTCAAACACTGCATCCACTTGGTATGGCCCCATCCAGCGAGTGAAAATATTGCCTTTGAATCCTTAAATCGGGAATCGTAAAGTAATTCCCAATCTCCCACATGAAACACCTTACTTTTGATAAATTTATCATGCCACTTCATTATTTGTTGTTGAACAACAGTGGTCTTCTGGATAGCTATTAACCAAATCTCGTCTAACTCATTCAGCTGTTCCAGTCGGTGTTTCTGTGCTTCTAATGGGTCTAAGCCTACTTCTAGAGTTTTCCTGAGTGTACTAATCTCAAATTCCACTGGAAACAAGGGGACTTTCCCATAGACTAATTCAAATGGTGAAAACCCAGTTGTGTTTCGCCATGTTGTTGTTTACGCCCATAAATCTTCTGGAAGTTTATGTGCCCAGTCCAGGCGATGACTTGCTACTGTCTTTGTCAAGATATTTTCCAATACCTTGTTTGTGCTTTCTACTTGCCCATTCATCTGGGGGTGATAGGGGGTTGTCACTCTATGTTTGACTCCATATTTCGGCATCATCTTTCCTATCATGTTATATGTCCTCCATCCGACACAATTTCTCTTGGAGTATCGTATCGGGAAAAAATTTCTTCAAAAAGAAAGTTTGCCACTACTTGTTCTATTGCTCTTGTGATCGCTCTGGCTTCCACCCATTTAGTTACATAATCAATGCAGACCAAGATGTAATCTTTCTAATGAGAAGGTGGGTTGAAGGGTCCAACAAAATCAATGGCCCATTTCTCAAATGGTTCAAGGACTATCTGGGGTTGTAGAGGCATTTCATCTGCTTTCCCAAGTTGTCCCATCCATTGGAAGCTATCACACCTTCAGACATAGTCTTAAGCATCACGAAAGATGGAGGGCCAGTAATATCCCATTTGCAGCACTTTGTGACCTGTTCTTTTATCTACAAACTGTCCTCCATAGGGTCCATCATGTGCAACCTTCAGTATCTCATAGATATTATCTTCTGCCACACAACGTCGAATCTATTGGTCAACCCCTGTATGAAAGAGATATCCTGTCATCCATGAATATTGGGTAATCTGGTGAATAATCTTCATTTTCTCTTTATATGATAGATGTCAAGGCACCTTCCCTGAAGCAAGATAATTAGCAATATCTTCATACCATGGAGTGTTAACAGATACTACAAAAAGATGTTCATTTGGGAAATTATTTTCAATTGGTGTATCCTTACCCTCATGTTCTATCCTAGATAAAAAATCTAAAACCACGTTGTCCTTCCCTAGTTTATCTATTATCGTGATATCAAATTCATGTAGTAGCAAGAGCCATCTTGTGATACAACCAAGGGTAACAGGTTTATTCATTAAATACCTGATAGTTGCATGATCAGTATGTACAAAGGTAGGATACCCGGTAATGTAGTGATGGAATTTATTGATGGCATAAATGACATCAAGGAATTCTTTCTCAGTCACTGTGTAGTTTAATTCAACAAGAGACAATCTCTTACTAACATAGTAAACTGCGTATGGTATTTTGTCCTCTTGCTGTCCTAATACTGCACCAACCGTTGTTTGGGAAGCATCCATATGAATATGGAAAGGTAATGCCCAGTCTAGACCTCTAAGGATTGGAGTGCTACAGACCAATTCCTTAATTCTCATAAAGGCTGCATCACAGTCCTCTGTCCACACAAAATCTGAATCTTTTGTTAGCAATTGAAAAAGTGGATGTGCTACTTTAGCAAAATTTTCTATAAAATTCTTGTAATAGCCAGCACAACCAATAAAATTGCGTACCTACATGGGCGTTTTGGGTGTCAAGAAGTGTTGAATTACCTTTGTCTTTGTTGGGTCAATCCAAATTCCTTCAGCTGAGAGAAAATGTCCCAAAAAAATTCCTTCTTCCATCATCAAATGAAATTTTGTCGTACTCAACGAGACACGCGCTTGTATACACCTTTCGAAAACTTTTTCTAAATTTTTCATCCCTTCAAGAAATGAATTCCCATATGGAGTAAAGTCATCCATGTAGATTTCAACACTGTCATCTATCAAATCAGAGAAGATTCCAAAAATTACCCTATGGAAAATTGCAGGAGCATTACACAGGCCAAAAGGAAGGACCCAGTATGTGAATGTTCCCCAGGGGCATGTGAAAGTGGTTTTATCCTGATCTTCAGGAGCTATCTGGATCTGGTTATACCCACTAAACCCATCTAGAAAGGAAAAAAACTTTTTTCCAGCCAATGTGTCTAGGACTTGATCAATAAATGGCAAAGGAAAATGATCTTTCTGCGTTGCCTTATTTAATTCTCGATAATCCACGCATATTTGAACTTTACCATTTTTCTTAGGGACCATTATTAATGGGGAGACCCATTGGCTATCTGAGATGGGGTAAATAAAACCTACGTCTAGTAATTTCTGAAGTTCTTCTTTCAAAACATTTTTCAATGCGGGGTTCATCCTTCTCTGAGGTTTTCTCATAGGACGATAATCCTCCTTAATTTATATATGATGGGTGCATGAATTAGCAGGGATCCCCTTCATATTGGTATAATCCCAGGCGAAGGCCTCTTTGTGTTTCTGAAGGACAACCACAAGTTGCTTCTTCTGAGGTTTTGACAGGGTTGGATTAATATTCAGGGTTTTTCCTGGTTCTAGTTCTACTGGGACACTTTCATTGGGTGCATCAACAGGTAGCTGCTCTGATCCTTCTGCTGTTTCAATTGTTTCTTGATTCTCACAGCTTAGGATAGATTCTAGGAATTGTTGATTTGTTTCAGAAACGGAGCAAGGGTCATCCATAAAAGAGGTGATTACATCATCTTCAGATTCTATTTTCAACTGAAGGGCTTGTCCAATAGTGAGAACTGGCCTCAATTCCTCATTTTTTGTTTCAGACTCTTTCCTAGGTCAAATTTTATTTCTTCCTGTTGGTTTTATGGATGGGTTTGGTTCTGCAGGTGGGTATAACACTAAGTCCTTAATGTTGTGCCCATTGGAAATAACCATGTGCCCTGATCGACACCCAATGTAAGAATCTTCAATAGCCATCCATGGTCTACCCAAGATCAAAGGATGACCACCCACCGAAGATTGTGTCTGTAAGACCAGGAAATCTATAGGATAGTGCCATGAATCTACTAAAATTGTTACATCTTCCAATTTTACTACAGGTTTGACTGTCGATCGGTCTGCCAATTCCAATACTATAGGTGTATGTTTCAAGTTATGAAGACATAATGCATGCATGGTTTCAATGGTGATGACGTTGATGGCAGCACCCAAGTCTACCAGCACATTCAGAATCTGTACCCCATTAATTTGTACAGCCAGAATTGGGTTCCCCGAATCTCCATACTTTTCAGGCATTGACTTTCCCATCATGAAATCTGATAATTTTCCCATAACATGAATGGTAAGGGGGTCTTTGGATTTCTTTGCAGATTTATTTAAACAGTATTCCCTAAGAGTCTTTACATATATTGACACATCCTTCATAGCTTGTAACAAGGGAATTTTAACAAATAAATTTTGCAGTTCTCCTAATAAATCAAATTCAGCTTGAGGGCTTGATTTACTCAAAGTTAGTCTCTCTAGGTAAGGTGGTTCAGATTGATGTTGTTTTACAAGAGATGCCATATTTCTATCAATTTGTTTTGGCTCTTTACTAATTGGTTCTAATTCCTTACCTTCACTGTCGAGTCGTTCAATGGTAACTGGAGGAGGTTGAGTATCAACTGTCCTCCCTGATTGTAGATTCATTTCATACAACTCTGCAGTGGAAATGCTATATGAAGGTAGCTTAAGAATGTCAGTTTGATGAACTCCCCTGCTATTAGGATTCAGATCAGGTTGGATTGGGAACTGAGGAAGGGTAGGTTGGTTACCCGGAGGCACATTAGAGGGCAGCTGAAGTTTCTATTGTGGCATCGATTGAGGAAACTGTCCAGGAGGGGATCCTCACCAAGTTGGAGACCATGGGGAGCTTGAACTAGCTTGAGGGTTCCACTGCTGCCACGGTGGAAACTGGTATTGTGGCCACATGGAAGGATAGGGCATGGACTGAGGATTCATATTAGAATTATTGAAATACTGAGATGGATCTGAGTACATACCTTGATTTCCCATTGGTGGTTGAGGTTGCCATGGCTTTCTAGACCCCATGAGGTACAATTTCTCCATGTCTTTCCTCATTCCTTGAAATACTGCTTTCAGGCCTGGTAGGGAGGGGCATGAGCTTGTTGCATGATTTAGCTCGCAGATTGCACATTCCTCTATGGAGTTTAGTGGACATTCCCTCTCTGGATGCTTCTTTCTACACGTCGGATAGAATATTGCCATAGTCCTGTCCAATTCTAGCTGCTTCTGCTTTACTTGCAGCGTATCCATCTGTGTTGACAGGGTGTTGAGGATATCCATCCTAAGATTGTCTAGCAGGTTTCCGATTTCTTCTTTCATAACACCTCCGCCAGACCCTTTTACTGAGCGAATTCCTTGTCTTTTTCTTGGAAGTCCTCTTGAGCACTGAATGCATAACTCACAGATACCTTCGAAGCTTTCCTTAGAGATGTCTCCTTTTCCCACAATGTTCAATAGTTCCATTAAATCCTCACAGAAAGATCGGAGGAGGATAATTTTTATAATTTCCTTATCCAGGTCAGAGTGACCCGACCTCAGTAAGGTTTACTTGAATCATTCCACACAATCTTCCAAACTCTCGTCTTCTTTTTGTGCGAACTTGAAAAGTTATTCCTTAATGTTTCGGGATTTATAGTATAATTGATATTTTTCCAGAAAAGTTGTTCGCATATCATCCCATGTGGAAATAGTGCTTCCTCCAAGGCCCATGAACCATTGCAGAGTCATCCCCTTTAATGTAGAAGGAATTTTTTTTAACTTTTAGGCTTCCGTCATGTAGTCATACCCTCGACATACTATGTCGAATTCAAATAGAAATGTGTCAGGATCTTCTGAAACAAGCCCATGAAAGTTTGGTAGGGCTGCTAATGGAATAGGCTTAGTGGGTGCACCAACTCCCAGGTTTCCAATTGGAAACTCAATAGTGGAGGTTGTGGGAGCCATAAATATCTTCCAATAATCGTTGGGTATTTCACCAGACTCTATAGGAGGTGGTTGAGGCTTCCTTACCCCTTTGATCTGAGTTGCTTTAGCAGCACTTCCCTAGTCCCTTGGTGATGCAAATACTTCTTCGATCCCTTCTTCTATGTTTTGCTGACTTGATCCCTCTGCTATAACATTCTCTCTCTTGCTGGAGTGGTCTGACTCTGTCGAGGCTCTTCTTGCGACCTCTTCCCCCTCTGCTACCAGCATAATATTTCCTTGTTCAGGTATGACACTAGATGTTTCTTCAACTGTTGGAGGGACTTGCTGTGTTGTATCACCTTAGAATGTTGTAGACAACACTGGTTGATCTACTGATTGTCCCTCAGACTTCACTCTTCGTGCCCTTGGTCTCACAGCTGCGTGAGATGATTTTTCTGATTCATCCTTTTCTATAATCTGTTGGATGAAGGTCTTTCTTCCCAAATCTGGTCCTCCCTTCTTTGGGGCTTTCCCTCTACCCCCATTATTCGGTTCTTTGTTCATACAAGTGAGGGTCTTGGCATGAACCTACAATGCTTTAGTCTTGAAGTAAGGTGTCAAAGGACAATTCCTTCCCCAAGACAAAAGATCTTATGAAAAAGAAAGGCAGCTAAAAAGACAAGAATCTAAGGTTCAGGGCCTGAAGTAGGGCATCAAAGGACTCTTCCCTCCCCTAGACAAGAACAAAACACACCACAAAAAATCCCTGATACTTTTCAAACCTGAAGCAGGGCGTCAAAAGACTCCTCCCTCCCCAGGGTAAAATCTAGGGTTTCAATAAAAACACAAGGGTTTGAAAGACATAAATCTTAACTTAGGATCTGGAGCAGGGCGTCAAAAGACTCTTCCCTCCCGAGGACAAGAGATTGACAAAAATGAAAAAAAGAAAAAATAAAAACAAACGGAAAGATCACCTACGCTCAGGACCTGAAGCAGAGTGAGGAAACTCGTTCTCTCCCTAGGAAGAGAGATTGACCCTCTGGTTGGTCCAAATCGTTGGCTTGCACCTTGTTAGCCTCTCCAACAATGATGCCAAAATGTTGGGGTCCAGGTATGAATGATTTATTCACCCTTTTCCTACATTAATTTATCAATCTGGGTGTGTATCCTTTCAAGGCAACACGAAAGGTATATGCAAGGGCAATAGTACAATTCATTATGCCCAAGGGTTCACGATTTAAGATTCAAAACATTACTGTCAACTGGATTAACTACAACTTCCGAAAGGCACTCATAAGAATCACACGCTGTAACAACAAGCATAAACCAAGAAATAACACTGTAACAACAAGCATAAACTGCTAAATAACATACTATAACAACAAGCATAAACTGCTAAATAACACACTGTAACAACAAGCATAAAACTGATAAATAACACACACAGGAAGATGCAGCACCTGATCAGAAGAGTGGGCCCATCTCTCTGATCAGGGCTGCACTGGTTACAACGAAGATGAAGACAACAAAATAGGTAGTGCTTTATAAATCTGAAAAAGGTTATTACAATCTCAATGGGGACATCCCCAGTTACAAGAATAAACTGTCTTTTATACATTAAAAGGGAGAACAACCTCTTCCCCTAAAACATGGTAACTGTATCCCCAAAAATATGCATTAGTTGGAACGACACCAGTACCAAATGGACAGGATCAGCGAAATGCCCAAGATGGTTCAGGGATCTGCGACTCCAACTGTGCGACCTCTTTATGGTTTGGTTGTTGTTGTGAAGGGCGGATCTATTGCGAGATGAAGTCCTGGTCCTATTCTCTAGAAGCTGCGGTCAAACGTTCGTTTTAGTGCCGCGAATAGGTAAAACTCCGTGACTTTTACTTCATTAATAAAATATTCCAATAGACAAGGTAGGGTAATTACCTCACGGATTTAGCATAGTAAACATAGGTAAATAAGTGTATAAAGGTCAAAAAGGTAACGAAAATATAGCAGAAAGATAGCTTGATTTGGTGCCCAACAACTACCTCATGGGAAAGAGGTTTGAGCTAAGGAAAGATTGTAACGGTTTGAAATATTTGTTTGATCAACCTACTTTGAATGTTAGGCAGAGTAGATGGTTGGAATTCCTCTGTGAGTATGACTTTGATATCAAGCACATCAAAGGAAAGGAGAACAAAGTGGTTGATGCACTCAACAAGAGAGTGCATGAAATGCATGCTACAACCATTAGCATGTATCAGATGGATCTTAAAGGAAGAAATTATGAAGCTGCAAAAGTTGATTTGCAGTACATATAATTGGTAACTAAATTGCAACAAGTTAAAATGCAGCAGAAAGATGAAGATTATGGATTGGGAATTGATGGAATTATCTTGTACAAAAATAGAGTTTATGTACCAAATTATTCAGAATTGAGGAGAGTGATTTTAAAAGAGATGCATAACATGCCTTATGCAGGACACCCAGGATATCAGAAAACAATTTCAACAGTCAAGAGCCAATATTATTGGCCAGGCATGAAGAGGGAGATTGTTGAATACATAGCTAAATGCTTGGAGTGTCAAAGGGTCAAGGTTGATCATAGACACCCATTTGAGTTGTTGTGTCCATTACCATTCCTTACTGGAAGTGGGAAGTGGTGATAATGGATTTCATCACAGGATTTCCCAGAACAACCAAGCAACATGATGCAATCATGGTGTTGGTGGACAAGCTTACTAAAGATGCCCATTTAATTCCTATGAAGGTTACTCACAAAGAAACCAATTTTTTTGATATTTATATGAGGGAATTAGCACGCTTGCATGGAATTCCCAAGACAATTGTTTCTAACAGAGACCCAAAGTTTACCTCAAAGTTTTGGATAGGATTATTCAAAGGGTTTGGAACAAATCTGAACTTCAACATAGCCTATCATCTTGAGTTTGATGGGAAAGCATAAAGGGTGAACCAAGTGATAGAGGATATGTTAAGGATGTATGTGATGAACAAACAATCTAAATGGGAAGATTATCTACACTTGGTCGAATTTTCCTACAACAATGGATATCAAGCATCACTGAAGATGAGCCTGTTTGAAGAACTTTATTGAAGAAAGTGAAACACCCTAGTAAGATGGGACAACCCAACTGATAGGGTAGTGGTTGGCCTAGAGTTGCTCAAGGAAATGGAAGAGAAAATGCTGAAGATTAAATGGAATTTGAATGTTTCCCAGGATAGGTAGAAAATCTATGCAGACAAAGGCATAACCCACATGGAATTTAAAGTGGGTGATCATGTTTTCTTGAAGGTGAAAGCCAACAAAAGTTCCCTGAGACTGGGGAACTGTTCCAAGTTGGCAGCCAGATATTGTGGATCATTCGAAATCCTAGAGAGGATTGGTCTAGTAGCTTATATGCTTCCATTTCCTGCATCTATGTCTATACATAATGTATTTCATGTGTCTTTTCTTAAGAAATATATACCTAATGCTAATCATGTTATTGATTGGAATGTGATTCAGGTGGAGCAAGAAATCACTTTCTGAATGAATCTGGTACGCATTCTGGATCGGAAAATCAAATAGCTCTGGAATCAAGACATAGGGATTGTAAAGGTCCAATGGACCTGGTACAGTTTTGAGGACACAACATGGGAGAATGAAGAGGCTATGCGAGAAAAATACCACACCTTTTTGAAGATTTTGAAAATCTTGTTGATATTATGTAAATGAGTTGCATTGAGGATGGTGCAAAAATAAGGGGAGGGGATTGTAATACCCCAAGGTTGAGCCCCTGTGAAATGTAATGATGTTTGTAGGTTGGTGAGCCAAGTAATTATAAGTTGGTAGGATTATGTGTTTATTAGGCCAAAGATCCTAGATGCTAAGGCCAATGGGCCTGATTTTGTATATGTAATTATGCATACTATTAATAAAATACACCATTGCATGTAGACTGACCATGAAGAAAGATTTATGGGGGGATAATCTCCACTGGGTAGGGAAAGGGATAGGGCTGAGAGGCTAGGAAAGAGGGGATAATCTTGAGGGCTTAACCCAATGGAATATTATAATGTATTACTGAAAAATACTAAATTTGGGAAATAAACCCAATCATCCTAAGTTCCTTTGAGGAGAGGAACAAACTCCAAGTGGAGAGGAGCATGCTCCTAGAGATAAAAGTTTCACCCAGGATGCATGCATATTTATGTGGGAAGTTCCACCTTTTTTGGGGGTTCACAGAGCATTTTGTCCATTCTTCCGAAGGATTTTTCTCTCACAATTTCATCCCTCTCACGATTCTGCAAGCTAACCAATCTCACCATTTTCCTTGCGCATTCTCAACATTCTGAATAGTATGGCTATTTAGTTTCCCACGATTTCATCCTCAGCATGCTGGCCATCCCTTATTCATTTCATGCACACACTGAACAAGTACATAGACATAGTCATTTTCGCCATTGTGAACCCCAGTAATTTTTTGAGTCGTCCCTTTTTTCTTACCTGATTTTGGTTGTTATGGATTGAAGATGTGGGTTTTCAGGCCCATGGTTGAAGAGGCAGGTTGTTAGGCCCATGGTTGAATAAGAAGGTTGTCAGTCCTGTGAGAAAATATCTCCAGGTGAGAGAGTTCGTCGGTGAAGTGATTTTTTTTGGACGAAGTCCAACACTAGCTACGGAGCTCTGATAATTCCTGATCTAGCCTGTTGTTGAAGCCCTGGAAGGGAAGTGGAGCAGATGATGGACTGTGGAAAAATGAAGGTGCATATTCCCAAGGTGGAACAAGCATATGGGGAATGAGAGTCTGTGAGCAGTGGGCATAAGTAGGCTCCTTGGAGATAATCCTTCCAATTGCACAGTGCAGTTTCCTGTAGCCTCGGCCTAGGTCTAGGATTGTTTTGCCATGGGTGGATTTTAGCCCCATCTCAGGGGTGACTCACTGCTGAGCATGATGAGCAACGTGGTCTAAGGATGGGAGCTTTTTTGAAGTTCTTCACGCAGTTGGTGGTCATCTATTAAAAGATAAGTACCAAAACGGTGTTCTCTGTATGATATTTATCTTGTACATGTGTTATAATGTTATAGTTGGTTGTGTTTATTGCATGTATGTATTATTGTCGCTTCTGCATGGATATGTGTATGAAAATAATGTTGTGTCTATTGAACATTAATGGATATGTGTATGAACATTAATGTTGTGTTACAAAATGGTATGTGAGAATAAAGTTGTTTCCTCTGTGGTGTTGCCCGACCTGTTGGGTGGATGGGGACGTTACAAAAAGGGACCTCATGGGATTAACAACCAGTTGGTCAGATCCCCCCAGAGAGGTAATCCTCCATAAAATTTGTGTGTTTTCCGACCCTTATCTGACTCAGGGTACCTGCATAATAACCCTTGCAAGTAACCTATGTCAAGAAACTAAGCCACCACGATATAACCAATGTGCAGGAGAACAATCATAAGTCAGGTCTACTGCATGGGAAGGGTAAAAAAGACAGAAATCTTGAAAGCACCGCCTCTCACAGAGGTAAAGGTACTAGCAATACCCCTATATACGAATAGATCCCAAAAAATATCTCTGACGCTAAAAAGGTATTGGAGAGATATATCCTCAAACATCTTCACGTGACCTCATGCTTAACTTCAATGTGAGAAGTGACTCCTGATGTCACCAATTATACAATGGATTTCACCAATCCCTTATTCAAACACATATGTTGAGTTTAATAGCCTTGGAGAATTTTACTCATAAAATCTTATTCCAAGACACTAAAAATTAAGCTAGTTTGTGCACCCTGCAAAATAAAATTGTTTCTAATCAATTTTAAAGTTATTAGCCTTGCTTTTAGTGGATTTGTTTACTAAAAAGGTGCAGTCATGAAACTGATGATGTTATGACTCAACAAGTAAAATAAATGAATATGAATATAATGCAAAGTCCTAACTTCAATTCCCAATAAATGATAAGATTTTCAAAATGTAACTTTCAATTCAATTCTGCAATTTCAAATAAGATGCAATCTTTCCATACATGTACTAATATCAATAATAATATCCCAAAATATCAAATGCCAATAATGAAAAATGTATGTTTTTTTGTATTTTCAATACAAAAGAATGAAAATGCAAGAACTAAACAACAACTTGATATAAAGACCCTACTATATGTAAACATGGACAAACCAAGTAGAATATCAAGAAGAAAACACCTAGCCCATGATGCAAGGAAAACCAATGAAAAGGATGATGAGAAAGAAAAATCACCCGAAAATTCAACCAAAGAAAGGTTTCTTGTCACTTTGTAGGCACTTAACAGTTATGACAAAGACCTAAAAAGACTCAACAACCATCCAAACTTACCCAACAAACATCAAAATCATCATTCAAGCAAAAAAATATGATGTACGTGATTGTTCAATAGAAACCCGCGTATATACACTTCCTACATAATGACAAATCGCGTATGTACGTGACTACCAGGGGGAAAATCGCGTATATGTATTGAAACACTGCCAGGTTAAGGATAAGGCCAAGAAACTCAGACTCAAAATAAAAAGAGATTGTCAAGCAATCAGACAACAAGAAACTCAAGATAAACGAGAGTAATCAAAGGAGAAAAACACTTCAAACCCTAAAAATAAGATCCATTCCCCAATATGATCGCCAATTCTGTTATGAGGAAAATCACTCTATGGCATGGGGTAAACCACAATAGACAGAAATGACTACATAAATCAACTCTAATCTCAAGTATAATATATAAACAAATATGCTAACAAGACAAGATAAAGAGCCTACCTCGTCCAGATGTTCGATGAAGTCCACTGTTGAGCACTCGCCTCAAAGAAATACACATGTAACTTATCTTCAACAACTAAGATATGCAAGCATATGGTGATAATATATAAAGTTAGCACATATAATTGCATAATCCATCAATATTCATAACAAATACGCCCATGGAATAACAATTGAAATATTTGCAAGGCATTAATTGGACGAGAAAAGAGTATTTCTATTAAAATGTAATCAACATAAGTGTATGAATGACAAACTTCCATGTTGACACGTTCGGAATCGAGAAACTAAATCCCTTCTAGTCAGGCCTCCACCACTTCAATCCTCCACAAAAGGCAAGATCATATAAGAGAGAGAATGAGGTTGTCCATCAAATAGGGAAGAGCTTCGGGGCTAAACAATGTGTTCAAACTTATAAGGACAAAAGGATGCAGACTCAATATGAAGTGAATAATTTCTCCAGAGCAAATTTTCTCTCAAATTTGAATTCTTCTTCTCTTCTCCACATCTTGGATATGACCCATTTATAGCCTTCAAATGTAACTGAAGGGACGAGCCAGAACATTTCCAATATATGGAAGGTCAGGGATCATGGAGCTCATGATGTGACATGGAAACCCGACACCATTTTTTAATTTTGGGCATAAAAACTGATGTATATGGGTTGTAATGGTGCAACCTGCGTATATGCGTGTTGTATAGTTGTTAGGCCACGTATATGTGGAAAATAAATTTTTTAGCTCTTGGAATTGAAAAAAGGGACTTCAAGTCTGCATAGGGAAATGGAAAAGGCCTTCTGAGCAATTTTGCATGGGATGAGGAAAATATTGCTATAACAATTTGGGATACAAGATAGTTGTAGTAGAAGGGGATTCTCATATACTCATCACAAATTTGAAGAATATAGTTAATGGGATGCATCCTAATAAAATATCCACCAACTAGAGACTATCCTTTGGTTTTTTGGAGGTGGATCAACTGATCATATGATCCAAACTATGCTGAGAACGAAATGAGAATATATATATATATATATATAGTAGAGAAAACAAAAATACACTGACACCCAACTTCTATTAATGAACAAGATAGAAAAACATTGTAGAACACAAACTGGTAGAATGGGGTAGCTTTTCTCTAAAAAGAAATAGATGTTGTCTATGCTTCATTCGCAAAAAGATTTACACCACACTCCATTGCATGCTTAAAGGGCCTCCTTCACCTCAATTATATATGAGAGAGTGAGAGGAGAACAATTCCCATGGTGCATGTGGGATAAATCAGTTTAATTTTATAAAATTCCATAGGTATGTAAAACACTAGGACTTCTCAGGCGATCACCCATCCCAATACAACTCTAGTCTGAGCATGCTTAACTGCAAAGTTCTAATGAGATCTAGTACATTAACGTTATGTTGTAAACATGTACATAATACCATTAGGAAATCATTACATGATGTTTGTAATTAACAAATGAAGATGACATTACATTCCATTCCCCATCAAAAGGGTGAATATCATGGTTTATCAAAACCATAGGCTTGAAATGTTGATTCAATGGAAAAGGTGGATGCCCACTGAGATCAACCTAGATCATTCTTCCTCCATTAGGAAGCAATGTTACCCATTGCATCAAGTTCCCTTGGGAGATAGGGAAAATTCTGTTGAATCTGAAACCTGGTGAGTTGCTTGTCTTGTTGAAGTAGATGTCATGCTTGTACTTTGCCTGTGGAAGGATGTCATGAACCTATTGGAGGTGTTGGATCTGTTCAACGAATCTAGTTGCATGATATGCCTTGTTCTGAGTGTGGGAGGACTCTGTCAGTGAAGATGCATCAATAAGATATTTATCAATGGGGACTAATGGTTGGAACCCCAAGCACACTTGAAAAGAGTTGTGGCCAATAGAGCTATGTTGAACATATGGAAGACTCTCATTCTCTTTGTGCTCCTCTACAAACTTGTCAACCTACTTATAGTGGATAGAAATGTCTTGGGCTGAGGTTGTAGTGGTCGTAGTGACATTCTATTCACCGTTTGACTAGATCATGAAGACATAAAACTTTTCAGTATGAGAGATTACTTTACGACATTGTTTTTTTGAGATCAATGAAGTGGAAGTAGTTGGAGCTACCTCTGGTACTCTATAGAGATGACCTCCCAGAGTAACAATGACACTGTGGGGATGAGACTCATAGATAGTATGGAATTTCCACATATAGGGTTGTCCTTAAATAGCATTATAAAATTCAAGTGGAGCAACATCACACACTACCTCATCCTTGAAGGGCTTGATGCCATAGGATAGGCAACATTGTTGGCCAACATGGATTTCTTGTCCCAAACTCAACCATACAATGGTGTATGGTTGGGTGTGTTGCATCGTTGGCATCTTCAATCTCTTGAAAACCTCAGCTGATATCAGGTTCTTTTGACTCTCGTTGTCAGCAATGAAATGCAGTGGGGTCCCATTTACCCACATCTGTGAGTGGAAGAAGTGCTCCTCCTCCTCAAGCTCCTCTAGTTCTTCTAGTTGTATTTTTGTTTCCACAATGGTACCAGTGGGTTCTACATCGATGATTTTTTTCCTTTATTGTTATTTGAATCAGAGTTCAAGTCATGTTCTGATTCTTTTTCTTTGAGCTTGGCCACCAATGACTATTTTGAGTAGCATTCATCGGTGTTGTTCCAAGGGCTATTGTGAAACTCACACCACTTTTTGGTGTATTTATTAGACTAATCATTACCATTCTTTTCCTATGCCTTGGACTGGATCTCTTGAGGTTGGCCTTCCTTGATCTAGCCTTCGTTATGTGAGTTAGGGTTTCCTTTGCCATGATTCTGTTGTGGAGTATTTTCAAACCCGAACTCCCGCTTACTTTGTTGCTTGAATTTCTACTCAATTTTGACTACATATAGATCAACAACTCTCGGTGAGGAAATGTCCAAGAAATGCATATTTTTTTGAATGTACTTATGCAGACCATTGTGATACTTCAAAACTAGGTTCCGCTCGGAGTCTTTAATACCCAACTTTGAGTGCAAGGTGTAAAATATGTTAGTGTACTCCGTCACAGTTTGATCTCTTTCTGACGCAGAGTTGTCCATCTCATGTATTGGTCATCATAGTTTTCGATAGGGTAGAAATCCTCCTTTAGGGAATCTATAAAGGCTTCCCAAGTGGGTTCTCTCTTGAATGGTGTAGATTTATTTACGACGTACCTCTCCCAATAACCTTCCCACCAAGATCTGACACAATGAAGGAATTTAAGGAGTGTGAAGGTGATCTTTTCACTATCGGAAAATATTTGGACGAAGTAATAACCTTCTAGAAAATTCAACCACTTTTCTAGACTATTTCCATCTATCTAGCCTTCAAATAAGGGGATATCAAAATTGACTTATACCTTGAAGTATGTCACACCTCCAAAATATTTTCTTGTCAAAGATGCCTTGATCACTGCCATTGGTAGTCTTCGAAGGATCTAAGTGAAGTTTTCCATCATCTCGTTCCTCTATCGCACGAGGGCTTCCTCAAGAAAAGTATTCAAAGGATCTCCTTCTCTGTCATCTCTCTTTTCTTCTGCCATGGGATGTTGCATGGGCTAGTGAGAGAGGTTTTCCTCAAGTGAAACTAGCTCGAGACCCAAATATCTATACATAACCTTGTCGAGGACCCGCTCTGAGAAATGACAAGGAGAAAACTTCTCTTATACCATTGATCCAAACTATGTTGAGAAAAAAATGAGACAAAACAAATTATAGCAAATAACACAAAAATACAGTGAAACCCAACTTTTATTAATGAATAAGATAAAAACACATTGTAGAACACAAACTAGCATAATGGAGTAGCTTATCTCTGAAAAGAAAAAGATGTTGGCTACGCTTCATTAGAAACAAGCATTACATCGCACTCCATTGCATGCTTAAAGGGCCTCCTTCACCTCAATTATATATGAGAGAGTGAGAGGAGAAAAATTCCCATTATGCATGTGGGATAAATTAGTTTATGTTTATAAAATTTCATAGGTATGTAAAACACTAGGACTTCCCAGGCGGTCACGCATCCTAGTATTACTCTAGTCCGAGTGTGCTTAACTGCAGAGTTCTAATGGGATCTAGTGAATTAACATTATGATGTAAGAATGTACATAATACCATTAAGAAATAATTACATTATGTTTGTAATTAACAAATGACGATGACATTACATTCCATTCCCCATCAAAACGGTGAATATCATGGTTTATCAAAACCATAGGCTTGAAATGTTGATTCAATGGAAAAGGTGGATGGACAATGAGATCCACCTAGATCATCAGGTCTCTTTCAGTGGTCATTTCATCCCATGTTAGAAGAAAATAAAATGAAGTCATAAACTACTTGGAGAATGTGGGCATGGATCAACCAAACCAAGACAATCTTTGGCACTAGTTGGAGTCAATATTGTCTGCTCTTAGAGAGAATATAACTTGTCTGAATGGATTGGATACCTAGCCCTAGGATGGGGTGCTATCATTTGGTATGACTGACACCCACATGGTGCCTCCATTCGCTAGCTTTCCAAATGGATGCATCCTTACATGTGACAGGATTACTGATGATTACCAAATGACGGTCGATGGTGATCGACAAGTTCATGGGGAGTATGACCCTACAATATACAACATTTTGGCATGGTGTTCGATTTTATGAAGACTCTTGAGTGGTGCAGTGTTTGAACAAATAATTTGAATATGAGGAGTTGGGAGATAAATTAGAGTTGGACATGGAACAAGCAGGGAAATCATGATAGAAAGCGGAGGAGCTGGAGTGATTTGAGGATGATGGATCTATCTCGCGTCATAATGGTTGAGTTATCAATATTAGGACCTAGGGAATTTGGTTCTTGGTTGGAAGTTAATTCTAAGGAATGGTGGGGGAACATGAAGCAATTTCAAGTGGTGGAAGTTAGAGTTGGGCAGGCTCAGTGTCGCTACCCCACCCCTATTTTCTCTGCATCCACAATATTCGAGGAATTTTGAAGCTTGGGATGATATAAGGATTACCAAGGGTAAGTGGAAGAGGGAGATTGGAAACATATGGTAGTTGGGTATATTTATGATATTGTTCTACAATGGCTGACAGGATAGATAGGGGGAGTTGTTTGATGGGTTAGTTATTTGTAATACTTGGGTCTTCGACTAGGAAAATTGAGGCATACCCATGAATTATCGGGATGGAAAGGAAACAAATCAAGGGAGGAAAGGGAAGGAGTCATAGTGAGAGAAGAAATGAATGGTGTTCCTCTTCACAAGGGTTGATGGCCCCAACTAGAGCGACACATGAGGAACTTAATGATATGAAATTGATCTCTAAAGACTTAGCTAAGTTTTAAGCATGTGTTCATTTACCAATTAGGAATTAATGAAATAAGAAGAAATTAATGAGATATTATAGAATCCATAATAAATAAATGTATATCAGAATGTAAACACAAATAACAACAAACCATAACAACAAATTTGTTAACGGAGTTTGACAAGATTGCCTATGTCTCTGGGCCTTTGTCTTAGTGGGTGAGGCTTTCTTGTTTCTCTTCTAGTTGTGTTCTTCTCGACCAAAAGAATCCAACACAACTAATGACACTGAAAAAGGTTGAGCGTATCTCCTGGAATTGGCCCGCAAAGTTTCCCTCCTCAATGGCTTCCTTGCATAAAAATGGCTTTGGATTTCAAATTCCTCAGTATTTCTCTTGTTATGAACTATTCTGACTATCAAAAAACCTATGATTATTATAGATGTGGAGTTGGTATCCTCCTCCCAACTTCCTCCCAAGATCTGGCCTCAAATCGGGCTCCAGATCCCCCAATAATGGCTAAAATCCATTAAAATCGGGCTAAAAATCATAAAAAAATATAATATACGGTTTAAAAACCAAAAATTGGGCAAATATGAGAGTGTAACACCCTTTTCCTGGTCTCCTAGTCATATGGAGCATGCCATATGTCCTCGATATGTTTTTTGGCACGTTGGCCCCCTTTTTCTTCGGTCTTGGTCATGTGGGTATGGCCCATGTGGCCATGGACTAACACTCTATGCACTCCCATGCTATATTTATCCCCGAGTTCCTAAGTCCTGGTCACATGTCTTGGTCAGGGGGGCTAGGCCTTCCAACCGGGCGTTATCCCCAACCATCCGCACCCTACGCAACTTAAACAGGAAATCACCCATTTGGTTTAACGAGAGCCATAAAGCCTGGGTGGATAGTGCATTTGGCATAGGTCATTGTCTTGTTAGTAGTTCAAGGATTCAAAACTCACAAATTCACAACAATTTTTTTTCCTAGCAAATATGGTTAAAATCTGGGGTGCCACGTACCACCCTCTGATTGGGCCACGTGTCACCCTATGATTGGACCATATGATCCAATCAACACCTAGTCAGCATATAGTCAGCATCCACAGTCATCGGCCATGTTAGATTCCACATCACTGTCATACAACCACGCCATATGTCCACTCAACTTCCACGTCAGCATCTGTACAACCCAGTCACCCTGCCATGTCAGCATCCAGACAATCTAGTCACACTTCCACGTCAGCTTCTGTATAGCCCATTCACCTTGCCACATCAACATCCATACAACCACCTTTCGTCCCTACTTCCACATGTCATCCTGTCATTGGTCCATGTCATGTATGAACTGCCACATGTCATCCGTACATTGCCACATGTCAATTTTGTACTGGTCCAACTCAGCTCGAAAACACCAAAATTGAGTGAAACATGTCACCTCTCGATTCTTCCATGTGTTCTTGATGACATCATCATGATGTCATGTTGATGCCACCTATTGTACTGCTGACATCAATAGTACGGCTTGTCGACTTTGACCAATTTGACTTTTTTCCTATTTGGGAAATCGGTCAAAACACGATAACTTTTGCATACGACTTCCATTTGCGAAAAAAATTATATGGTCAGAATTAGCGTGACAAGCTGGACACAATGGTTTTGGTTTCTCCCAATTCTGATAAATTTGTTTTTTAGGCCTTCCTAGATCCATTTTGGATCATGCCTCCCCACTAATAGATTTTGGTCCTCCAAAAGGGTATTAACCAGTGATCAAGTGTGGGATAGGCCACCCCACTTGTTCTTTGTCTTTAAACTTTGTTATGTGAACATGTCTCATAAAAATCAATTGTAAAACAACCATGACAACTAACATCATATTGTTAGCCACTTGTACTCTTTCACATCTTACTGAAGCAACTACCATCCATGTTGAAAACATTACCAGCGATAACATCATAAATATGACTGCAAATGAGCTAATATGTTTGAAGTACTTGCACGACATAATATTATCTTGAAATAGAGTATGATTGAACTTCCATTATACAACCATATCATGTTCATTCTTAAGATCAATTGTTTTATTTGGCACAATTATAGGTGTGTTTCTTGTAGAAGTTGCCTTCCTTAATTGTTCCATTGATTGAAGAGATTGATTTGCTTTTAAGTGATGAGCATGTACAACATATTCATTTCCTTCTTTAGTTAAGTGATATTGATTATGTTCCATGTAGAATATTGCTTTGTGATCCTACAAATAAGGGTTGCCTAATACCATTCCACATTCATTTAGTGGCGCGACATCACACGGTACCTCATCCTAAAATTTTGATGAAATTGCAAACTTTAAAGTGCATTGCTTTGTTATGTGCAATTTATGATTGTTTCTTATCCATTTAAGTGAGTAAGGTTTATGACGTAGCTTAGTTGTCAATCCCAATTGTTTAACCACTTCCTCAAAAATCAAGTTAGATTGAGATCCACTATCTATCAATGTATCGATCTTATTATGTTTCATCATAACCCTTATGTGAAACAACTTACTTATAAAATCATATCCATCACCAATTTTATCTGTCAAACCAACTGCTATGATTTTAGTCTCATCACCTTGATCATATCCCAAGTTTGTTGACCCTGTTGTTGTTGCAATTGTTTGCCTCCCTTTCCTTTCTTTGAACCATTTCGGTCTCTTCTCTGGATGCAATTGCCAACAATGGTCATCATCGTGCCCTTCTTTCTTACAATGCTTGCAAGAAAGATTCTCTTCCTTTCTTTTCGTTGAATTTGCTTTCTTGTCATTCCCCTTTCTTTTGTCCTCTTTCCTTGAAGATGATTCCCCTGATACACGAACTCCTATTTTTCTTGCTTCTATGTATGTTGCTTGAAAAGAAACCTCATCAAGATTAGTAGGTCCAAACATAAATGCAATGTTACAAATATGTGCAGGTAAACCTCCTATATACTTCATAAGAGTTTATTGGGTACGTAATGGAATGTTTAACGTTAATTGCATCTTACAAAATTCATCTGTGTATTCTTTCATTGTTTGTCCCTTTCTTAGTTTAATACCTTGCCATTCAATTAAAGCCTTCTCTTTATAACCCAAAGTATAAAATTGCTTTCTAAGTGGAAAAAACAAATCTTGCCATGATGGAAATACATTACCAACTTGCTGTGTGACATTTTGCAACTTACTCTACCACTAGATGAGTGTTTTGCCTGCAAGATGAAGTGATGCCAACTTGATTTGAGTTGCCTCATCTTTGATTTGTTGCACACTGAAATAAACTTCCATCTGTCAGACCCAGTTATCAAATCTCTCAACATTGGCTTCGCCATCATACATGGGTAATTCAAATTTCACATCAAGATTAAGTAAAGGCATATCATGTTTATGTTTATGGGAATGTTTTCTTGTGGTGGATTTTGAACTTGTACTTGAAGAAGAATAAGTCGATGGAGAAGAAGGAGGTGAAAGAGGAGGTTTAGGAGGATCCTCTCCTTCTTCAATTTTGTGTTTTTCTATAGATTCCCCTTGGAAAGGCCTCTTTCGTTCCAAGTAATCCTCATATAAGACCTTTACCATCTCAGAAATGGAGAATAAAGTCTTTTGCAACTCTATCTCATTATGAGACATGCCTTCTTTCGATGCCATCTCCTCACTTTGAGAAGTCCTCTTTCTCGATCCAATCTCACAATCCCCTTCTACAAGATCACCTTCACCATGACTAAGATTTTCCATGGTAATCATGCAAACTAAAAAACCAATTGTCAACTTGCTCTGATACCACTTGATCCGAAATTGATCTTTAAAGACTTGACTAAGTTTTAAGCATGTGTTCATTTACCAATTAGGAATTAATGAAAGAAGAATAAATTAATGAGATATTATAACAACCATAATAAATAAATGCAAATCAAAATGTAAGCACAAATAACATTGAACCATAAAAAAAAAATTGTTAACGGAGTTTGACAAGATTGCCTACGTCTCTAGGCCTTTGTCTCACTAGGTGAGGCTATCTTATTTCTCTTCAATGCTTGAAAAGTACATCAAAAAAGTGTCAAAAGCATTACAAACTGGTCTTGTTGTATTTTTCTCAACCTCAATAATCCAACACAACTAACAACACTGCAAAAGGTTGAGCATAGCTCTCGGAATTGGCCCACAAAGTTTCCCTCCTCAATGGCTTCCCTACATAAAAATGGATTTGGCTTTCAAATTCCTAAGCATTTCTCTTGTTCTGGACTTTTCTGATTGTCAAAAAACCTCTGATTCTTATATATGTGGAGTTGGTATCCTCATCCCAACTTCCTCCCAAGATCTGGCCTCAAATCAAGCTCCATATCCCCCAATAATGGCTAAAATCCATTAAAAACATGCTTAAAATCACAAAAAATATAATATATGGTTTAAAAACCCAAGATTGGGCAAATATCAGAGCATAACCCCCTCTCTTGGGCTCCTAGTCATATGGAGCACACCATATGTCCTCGGGTTGGATCTCGCGTGTTGGCCCCCTTTTTCTCAGGTCCTGGTCATGTGGGTATGGCCCATGTGGCCATGGCCTAACACTCCACGCGCTCCCCTACTGGCTTTAGCCCTAGGTTCCTAGCTCTTGGTCACGTGCCTTGGTTTTCGAGGCTAGCCTCGGGCAGTATCCCCAAAAAATTTCACCCTATGCAACTTAAATAGGAAATCACCCATTTGGTTTAAAAAGCACCATAAAGCCCGGGTGGCAAGCACATTTGGCGTAGTTCATTGCCTTGTCAGTAAGACGGGGGTTCGAAACTCACAGGGTCACAACAAAATTTCTTTCCTAGCCAACATTGGCAAAATATGGGGTTCCACGTGGCACCCTATGATTGGGCCATGTGTCACCCTATGATTGGATTGTACGATCTAGTCAACACCCATTCAACATATAGCCAACATGCACAGTCAATGACCACGTTAGCTGCATCATCACCGCCGTACAACCACATCACCTATCCAGTCAGTTGCCACATAAACATCCATACAGGTCATTCATGTTTCCACGTCATCTTCCATATAGCCCAGTCACCCTGCCATGTCAGCATCCGTACAACCACCTGTTGTCCGTACTACCACGTGTCAGCTTGTCATTAGGCCACGTCATGTACGAAATTCCATGTGTCATCCGTACACTACCACGTGTCAATTTTGTATTGGTCCAACTCAACTCAAAAGTGCCAAAACTAAGTGACACATGTCACCTCTTGGTGCTGCCACATTCCCTTGTTGACGTCATGCTAACCTCAATAGTATGGCCTGTTGACTTTGACCAGTTTGGATTTTTACCTATTTGGGAAATCGGTCATATCGCGATAACTTTCGCATACGATGTCCATTTGTGAAAAACATTATATGGATGGAATCAGCGGGATGAGACAAACACAATGGAACTAGTTTTGTCCAATTCTGAGAAATTTTATTTTTAGGCCTTCCTGGATCCATTTTGGATCACTAGAGGCAAAGAATTGCTTCCAAACACTTTTCTCGAAAACAACAAAGAAGGAAATTGAGGAAGTGGAATTCATTTTTTTGGGTACAGGGTTTGGAAACCTCAGATGAAGGAATTATGGATGAGGTGAAGGATTGGGTATCTGACTTGGTTTACTCATGCACAAGGGACACAAAGTATTTCAAGCTTGCAGAAACCTACTTGATTGTGAAATCCTTGGTGGGTCAGGCTTTGGAAAAGAAAAGGGAGGAGAACCAATTCACCCTCCATTCCATTTGCATCTTCGAGGGTAAGTTCGATTTGTTATGTCATATGCAATTTAGGATCAAATTCAGAGTCAGGGAAGAGGATAGTTAGGGAACTCAAAAGAATCAAACAGAAGGGACCTCTAACTCACAGGATCGAAGGACAAGACAATCATTATGGAGGACGACCAACCGACTCTAGGTTCATTCCAGGATGAAGAAAAGGAGGAGGAGACCCATCCTCCAACGGTTGGAAGATGGGTTTGAGTTTAGATTCCTAACTTGTTTTGATTATATAGTATTATAAGTAATGATAGTTTGCCAAAGATATACTTCCATCAAGAAATATTATAGGTTTATAGTTGGTTTAATCTCAAACATTAGTAGTTTCATTTTCCAGAAAATGGTTATAAACAGTCTTGAAAACTGATGTGATGAATACTGGACCAAGGGTCTAGTTTTTGTGATGAAAAATACCCTAGTTTTATTGATATAATTTCAATTATATATATGTAACATCCCCCGTCATTACGACAACATGCGACGCAAAACAATAGAATTGTTTTTATATAAGCAGGAAGGTAACAATGACAACTATTGATCAACGCAACTCGATGACGAACACAACACATGCTATTCAGGAAACAAACAAATTAACGACCCAACATACTAGCGTGTTATGTCGCTGGATGTAACATACAAAAATAAAAATAAAAATAAAAAAGCTACCCGCCTGTCCTACCCTACAGGGTTAGGACCTCCAGGACACATAAGCCACATCAATCAGTCCAACACAACAACTTCCATGATAAGTATCTAGAACCCTCCGGTCGAATGAGAGATCTCTATTAAATGTTACAATCAGTTACAACCTAAAAAGAAAAACAACCTCCACATCGAAAGGCACATGACCCTAAGCTACATTTTATATGTGCTATCGATTAACATGCACAATGATCCCAACTTAAGGATTCATGTTTCTGGTGTGACGAGCACACAAGAATCCCAAGTGCAATCGACATCTAACCCTTTAGCGACGACCATTGTGTCCAGGTACCAACTTAAACTTTCAATGGTCCTAAATACTAAATAACATGATCAATGATAGTAACATAATATGGAATTGAATAACATCTAAGATAATGTAGTTTCATTATGAAATCTTATAAAATCTTTGAAAACTGCAAGAACTATTTATTGAAACCCTACTTTATTGAATCACTACCT
>JZKD02S0693819.1:231091-244400 GCA_000966675.3 Picea glauca
AATATTTTTCCTCCTGTGAATATTAAAACCTTAAAAACCTTTTTTTTTTTTTAACTTGTAATTTATGAAAAGTACTTTAAAATTGTATTAATAAAGATTTACTTCACCCTTAACTTTTTTTATTTTTATTTTTCATATATATCACTTTAATACGTTTTAAAAATATATATTCCTTTACTTTATAACTTAATTCTTCACTTTATGACATAATTTCTTGTCTCCACGTCTTTTTTGGATATTGACTTTTTTATTTTTTTAATATTGTATATTACCTTCAATGATATCTTCAATAATCTTTTAATATCCCTTTTGTTTTAATTTTTAGAATAAAGGAATTATTTTAAAGATTTTGAAAGGTTATATATCCTTTCTAAATTGACGCCTATCTCCCACACGACTTCAACTTATAATAATAAGAATATTATAGTATGGATTTTTTACTTGAACATTTATTAATCGCTTTTTGTGTAGTAGTCTTCGAACGATATGTTAAACAGTTTTAATCCCCTAATAATTAATTAGAGGTCGCGATTGTTGGGTTGACCGGTGTCGCCCCTATCCACGACTTTTTCCACGACAATAATTAAGTTTGGCAATGGATCAAGGTCTCTGATCAATAATGGTACGGATGACGTTAGGTGTGGTAAGTTGGATAAATACCATGCAATTAATTTCTTTAATCGATGTTTATACGGAAAACTGTACGGAAATGTGACGTCGGTTGAACGGCACTTGTAGTATATTTTTAAAAATTCATTGTACAGAAATTGATGGTTGAATAAGTTGACCGTTGTACGGACTTGATTTTACGAAATAAAAAAAAAAACGACAATACTGCAATTAATTCAAGGACTGCTGCAATTGTACGAACAATATGATAAATCTGTTTTTTTATGGCAGCTTCATAGTAAATTGAATCCGACTGTAAGGCTCTATAATTGGTGAATTAAATCAATCGTACGGATTCAATTTTAATTGCAATAGACTATCTAGAAATGTAGAAAAAAAATGGTTGGTTATTTTGTCAATTGATATCACTATTTTTTTTCTATTTTTAATTTTATATATGGTAGCAACAGAATGATCTTTACTATACTTCTTATTCCTTGAGACGTTGATAAGTTATCTCTCTTTATTCTAGAATTTCTTCTAAATTTGCAGCAGAATGATATTTCTTCAACAGATTGGTAAATTTGATATATATATACTTATTCACCTAAAATTTCCAATGTTTTTTTTTTGTTTGTTTTTTTGTTTAACAGAATTTCTTATATATATATTTTCTTGATTTCTTGGCAGCGAAATTTTCTTCAATAGAATCCTAAGTTTTATATGGCTAAAGGCCTGAATTGGTCAAAAGACCGAAGTTCCTAAGAACTTTGAAAATTTGAATGGCCAAAGGCCTAGTTGGTGGTCAAAGACCGAAGTTCCTAAGAACTTTGAAAATTTGAATGGCCAAAGGCCTGGTTGGTGGTCAAAGACCAAATTTCTCAAAGAAACTCTGAAACGATGGGTTTGGCTAAAAGCCGGATCAGACAAGATCTGATAAAGAGGGTGGCCAAAAGCCAGGATCAGAAAAACACAGCTTTGATACCAAATGAGACGAACAAAGTTCGCTCACACAAGAATTATCCAAAATATTTGGAATATAACATAATGATCCATGTAGGAATAATGTATAAAATAAATGAATAGTAAGATATATGATATAATGAGATAGATGATTACAATTGAGAATGAGGGCTTGTTTATATACCCACGCAGGGGTGCCCTTTACCAATAGTCATGTCCTTTGAGACATGACCTTTTATTATTAATAATTATTATTTATTAACTATTATTATGTTTATGAATATCTATTTATGTATATTTTATGTTCATAACAAAATGTTTGATAATACTTACTATAATTGAATTGACTTTTGTTGCATAATCGTTTATGACATGGCAAAATCGAATTCTCCACGATCCTTAAAGAATATATGTTATTGACTCTTTTGGGTGTTTTAAGAAATCATATGAAAGAGGTGCTATGTAGAACCACTAATGAGATTTCTTTTAAAAATGTGTGATAATGCATACTATAATTTAATTGACTTTTGTTTCATTATTGCTTATGACATGACAAAATTGAATTGTCCACAATCCTTAAAGAATATATGTATCCTTAAAGAATATATGTTATTGATTCTTTTGTCTTCATCATCTTATTCATCATCTTATTGATTCTTTTGTCATCATCATTATAATTATTTTAATCTGTATTTTTATTATTATCCATAATAGTTAAACATAGATCAACTAGTCCATTCACTTGTATTTTCCATCAATCATTTCTACATTATTTTATACAATACATTACGCCAACAAAGATTCCGCTACATGAATTAGTAGGTATCTCTAAACTTAAAGATGCTACCTATTATGATTGAAAAGTAATTGTCTTTTTCATATCTCATCTTCTCCCATTTCATATACAAAACTTGTATGACTTAGAAAAAATGGAAATTAAAATAAATAAATAAATTCACATATTATGCATTAAAAAACAAATAAAAAAACCAACTTTTTAATTAAGATGCAAAAACATATATTTCACTAAAAATTTAAATTTACATATTACTTATAATGACCTATTTTAAAAACATATGCGAGTAGGATACACACCATTTTGTAATGAAACAAACACACCGTTTTTAACTTAAATATCACAACACCATCGTCCAATACAAAGAGGTCGGGGTGGGCGCTCACAATGACTTCTATTATATTATTGAGATTATGTCCACATCATTTTCATATGTTTTGTGAAGCATAATACATATAAAGTAAAGATCATTCTCATGTGCATTGTTAACCGTAATACATAGTTATTTATTTTGCATGCAACTTTGCTTTTATAAATTAATTTCATTGTAAAAGTGATATCCACTTCTTTTTATAAAAGTGGGTCACTTCATAAAGCAACCTACGCCATCACGTGGTTTTTTGGTTACCATTTATGCCTTTTTTAAAAGGGCATAACTTTCACATCCGAAGTTCGTTTTCAATGCCATTTTTTTTTAACTGCCTAATTTTTCAAGATATTTCCATCCAGATCATCAGTTTCGATTTTTAAATCCATGTTATCTATATATTTAATATGGATTCTTCAAGTAATCTTTTTCTTATCAGCACCAACTACTTCCAATGGAAATCCCATATGGAGGATTTATTAAGAAGTAAAGGCGTGTATCAGATTACCTTGGGAAAGGAAAAAACACCCACTGATGATGATAAGAAAGTCAAATGGGATAATAGGAATGACGAAGCATGTGGATTAATCAGGATGTCGATATCTCATGATTTAAGGTTCCACCTTCAATCAATTGACAAACCCAAAGAAGCCTGGGAAAATATTGAATATGTATTTGGTAAATACAATATTATTTGAGAACAACAATTATAAAATAAAGTATTGAATTTAAGTCCAAGTGATTTTTCTTGCATTGAACACTATCTATCTAAGTTTAAAACACTCAAAACTTTATGTGAAGAATGTAAGATAAAGATCGAAGAAGATCATTGCATCTATCTTATTCTTTCTAAGCTAGGTAGTGCATGTTCTATGTTTGTATCTACCTAGAGGCTTTAGGGGCAACTTAACAAAAACCCACTCTTGAGAAATTTTGTGATGCTATGATTAGAGTGCAAGATAAGCTTGTACAACTTGGAGTCATCAACACTGCAACTACCTCCAACAAAGCTGTAGTCGTCCATCATAATGATAAACCTAAGAATTCCAAGAAGAAACATCCTCGCCACAACAACAAGCAACATAAGGGTCCCAAACCCACTCAGCCATCTTTCACTCGAGAAAAGTATAAAAATAAAAAGACTGTCAGACATTGCAACTATTGTGATAAATATGGTCATGATGAGTCCAAATGTTTCAAGAAGATGGCAAATTTAGAAGCAACAATGAAGAAGCACAACATCAATATTGATTCTACTTCTTATTCTTCTTCTTCTAATGGACATGCACTTTCTGCTTCCAGTTTCTCCTTTAATACAACTTCTACTGCTTCTTATGATGAGTGGCTTATTGATTCTAGAGCATCTTATCATATGGATAAGGATAGAGACATAATTTTTTCTCTAAATGAATGTAACGCCATGAAAATATTTGTTGGTGATGATAGATCTCTTATTGTTGAAGGATATGGAATAGTTCAAGTAGAAAATGGTCATTTCAATGATGTATTATCTGTTCCAATTATTTCTTGTAACCTTATATTAGTATATCAAATAACTCATTTAGGTGAAGGTAAAACCATATATTTTTCACCTCACCAAGTTGTAATCAAGGATCTAAAAGATCCTAAGCATGTTCTTGCAATTGGAATTGTTGATGATATTACCAGGTTGTACAAATTTGACGACTTTGGCATGAGTGGTTTGGTCATCTAAACTATTGTTCATTGCAACAATGGTGTAATCAATAGATGGTGACTGGTATTCCTCATGTTTAATGCAGAGATGGTGTTTGTGTTGGTTGTGTTCTCAGTAAACATCATCAGGACAGTTTTGACAAATGTGCCTCTTGGCACGCCTCGGGCCCTTTGCAGCTTATTCACAATGATTTGTGTGGTCCACTTTCTTCTCCTTCTTTTTTATGGGTGCAAGTATTTCCTAAATTTCATTGATGACTTTTCCAGAAGTACTTGGGTTTACTTATTAAAACTTAAGAACAACTTTTTTTACAAGTTTTTGGCCTACAAGGCCCTTGTATAAAAGCAATCTAGACATTGAATTCAAAGGTTAAGAATATATAATGGAGACGAATATGTGAACAATGAGTTTAACAGTTACTACACTACACAGGGCATTCAAATGGAACACATTGTTTCATATACACGATAACAAAATGATGTTGTTGAGAGAAAGAAACGCACATTAAATGAAATGGCTAATTGTATGATCCAATCTAAGGGATTAAATCTAAAGTATTGGGCGAAAGCCATCAACTGTGAAAATTACATAGTAAATCACACTCCCACAAAGGCTCTTACAAATATAACACCGGAAGAAGCTTGGACTAAAATTAAACCAGATGTAAGTCACTTTCGTGTATTTGGAAGATCACATTCCTAATGAGAGAAGGAAAGCATTGCAGCCTAAAAGTGAGAAATGTATATTTGTTGGTTATTCTAAAGATGTCAAAGGTTATAGATGCTACAAGGAAAATATCTCTATGGCTAGGGTAAACCACAACAGACGAAAACGACTACAGAAATCAACTCTATCCCAAACAACATGCTATATAAACCAATATGTAAGCGAGATAAGAAAGAGGCTTACCTCATCTAGATGTTCGATGAAGTCCATCATTGAGCACTTGAACCCAAATCGATATACTTGCAACTAGTTCTCAAAAAACAAGAAAAACAATCATATGGTGATAATATAAAAGGTTAGCACATTAGATAGCATAATACATTAATATACATAACAAATACACCCATGGATAATAACTCATATATTTGAAATATATCAATTGAATGGGAAAGGAGTATTTCTATTAATAAACTATCAACATAAGAAAAAATATTACAGACTTATGTGTCGACACGGTTCAGAACCGAGAAACTAAGTTCCTTTCAGCTGGGCCTCCACCACTTCAATCCTCCACCAAAGGAAAGCTCATAAGAGAGAAACAATGAGGTTCTCAATCAATAAGGAAGAGCTTGGGGGTTGAAAACTGTGTTCAGACTTAAAGGACAAAGGGATGCAGACTCAATATGAAGTAAATAATTTCTCCAGAGTAACTTTTATCTCAGAGTTTAATTCTTTCTTCTCTTTCCATAGCTCAAAATTGACCCATTTATAGCTTTCAAAATGGAACTAAATGGCCGAGTCAGAACATTTCCAGTATATGGAAGGCCAAGGATCATAGATATCTTGTTGTGACATGGAAACCCGACATTTAATTTCATTTTTTGGCACAAATACTGATGTACATGGGATGTAGTGGAGCAGCCTATGTATACACATGTTGTATAATGTGCAAGATGCGTACATGTGGAAAAATATTAATTTTTGTCTCTAGATTTTATCAACATGGAATATTAGTATGCATAGGGAAATGGAATAAGGCCCTATGTGCAAGATTGCATAGGGTAAGGCAAATCTTGCTATAACAATAGACTTCTTTAACCACATTGTAATGAAATTATTATTCGAAGATATGTTAAATTTGATGAAAATCTCTTGTCCTTCAATCCTAATTCGACATGTGTGCCTTCTTTGGCCTGGGATCCTAATTCAGCGTTCGTTCCTTCTTCGACCTGCGAGCCATCTTCGACGATTATACCTTCTTTTGTTCTAGTTTCTTCTTCAGATGATGACAGTGAGAATGAAAATCCACCTCTACCTACTCATCTTCCTCCATATGATTCTTTTTAACCTGAACCAACACCAACTCTAGCTCCACCGCTTCCTAGATGGGTCCGTTCAACACGAGAAGCAGTTGGTGATCTTGTAGGTGATCCTTCAGATCAATGTCAAACTTGTTCACAATTCCAACAAGCCTCTTCTCTTTTGGCTCAAGTTTCAGAGACTCGTGATCTAGAAACATTTGTAGAAGCTTCAGGTCATCCAGATTGGGATACAAAAATGAATGAAAAGTATCATTCTTTAATGGAAAACAATACTTGGGATATTGTACCTCTTCCAAAAGGAAGAAAAATTTCCATATGTAAATGGGTCTACAGAACTAAGTATGCATCAGTTGGAAGTGTTGAAAGACACAAGGCTCGGTTAGTTTCCAAAGGATTTTCCCAAGTTGAAGGAATTGACTATAATGAAACCTTTTCCCCTATAAACAAAATGAATTATATCCACCTTGTTCTTTCCCTTATTGCCTCACATAAATGGGAGGTCCATCAGATGGATGTTAAATATGCCTTCTTGCATGGAGATTTGCAAGAAGACATATACATTGAACAACCTCCTGGCTATGTCCAGAATGACTCTAGCCTTTTTTTCCACCTTAAGAAATCTCTTTATGGTCTTAAGAAAGCTCCCCGAGCTTGGTATTCCAAAATGGAAAACTTTCTTATTACCACTAGAATCTCTAGATGTCAATCTGATCCGAATGTCTATACCAAGAAAGTAGGGAGCCATCTCATAATCTTTGTCCTTTATGTTGATGGCCTTATCTTTACTAGTAGTGACTCAAAACTCTTAAACCATGTGAAAACTAGCCTTAAGAAGAAATTTGAAATGACAGACTTAGGTTTTTTGCACTATTTCCTTAGCCTCCATGTTTTGCAAATCAATGAAAAAAAATTTCTTTCCCAATCTAAGTATGCTTGTGGCCTTATTCATCACTTAAATTCACATGGACAATTGTAAACCAACGCCTTCTCCCTTCTAGTCTGGAGTCAATCTTGTTGTCACCTGTACTTATCCTGAAGTTGATGCCACCTTGTACCATCAGTTAGTTGGTAGCCTCTTATACTTGACTCATACTCGTCTTGATCTTTCCTTTATTGTTGGTCTTGTTTCTCGGTATATGAAAACACCCCATGAAAGCCATTGGAAAGAAACTAAAAGGATACTTCGCTATGTCCATGGTACAATTCAGTTCAGAATACATTATTACAGTTCAGGGGGGACTCCTTTATTAGTTGGTTTCACTCTCGGAGTTGAATTCTTTCTCCTCTTTCCATAGCTCAAAATTGGCCCATTTATAGCTTTAAAAATGGAACTAAATGGCCGAGTCAGAACATTTCTAGTATATGGAAGGCCAAGGATCATAGATATCCTGTCATGACATGGAAACTCGACATTTAATTTCATTTTTTGGCACAAATCTCGATGTACGTGGGATGTAGTGGAGCAGCCTATGTATACACATGTTGTACAATGTGCAAGATGCATACATGTGGAAAAATATTAATTTTTGTCTGTAGATTTTATCAACATGGAAGATTAGTATGCATAGGAAAATGGAATAAGGCCCTATGTGCAAGATTGCATAGGGTAAGACAAATCTTGCTATAACAATAGACTTCTTTAACCACATTGTGATGAAATTATTATTAGAAGATATGTTAAATTTGATGAAAATCTCTTGTCCTTCGATCCTAATTCGACATGTGTGCCTTCTTTGGCCTGGGATCCTAATTCAGCGTTTGTTCCTTCTTCAACCTACGAGCCATATTCGACGATTATACCTTCTTCTGTTCTGGTTTCTTCTTCAGATGATGACAGTGAGAATGAAAATCCACCTCTACCTTCTCACCTTCCTCCATATGATTCTTTTTAACCTGAACAAACACCAACTCCAGCTCCACCACTTCCTAGATGGGTCCGTTCAACATGAGAAGCAGTTGGTGATCTTGTAGGTGATCCTTCAGATCAATGTCAAACTTGTTCACAGTTCCAACAAGCCTCTTCTCTTTTGGCTCAAGTTTCAGAGACTTGTGATCTAGAAACATTTGTAGAAGCCTCAGGTCATCCAGATTGGGATACAAAAATGAATGAAAAGTATCATTCTTTAATGGAAAACAATACTTGGGATATTGTACCTCTTCCAAAAGGAAGAAAATTTTCCATATGTAAATGGGTCTAGAGAACTAAGTATGTATCGGTTGGAAGTGTTGAAAGACACAAGGCTCGGTCAGTTTCCAAAGGATTTTCCCGAGTTGAAGGAATTGACTATAATGAAACCTTTTCCCCTATAAACAAAATGAATTATATCCACCTTGTTCTTTCTCTTGTTGCCTCACATAAATGGGAGGTCCATCAGATGGATGTTAAATTTGCCTTCTTGCATGGAGATTTGCAAGAAGAAATATACATTGAACAACCTCCTGGCTATGTCCAGAATGACTCTAGCCTTTTTTTTCACCTTAAGAAATCTCTTTATGGTCTTAAGAAAGCTCCCCAAGCTTGGTATTACAAAATGGAAAACTTTCTTATTACCACTAGAATCTCTAGATGCCAATCTGATCTGAATGTCTATACCAAGAAAGTAGGGAGCCATCTCATAATTATTGTCCTTTATGTTGATGGCCTTATCCTTACTAGTAGTGACTCAAAACTCTTAAACCATGTGAAAACTAGCCTTAAGAAGAAATTTGAAATGGCAGACTTAGGTTTTTTGCACTATTTCCTTAGCCTCCAAGTTTTGCAAATCAATGAAGGAATTTTTCTTTCCCAATCTAAGTATGCTTGTGACCTTATTCATCACTTAAATTCACATGGACAATTATAAACCAACGCCTTCTCCCTTCTAGTCTGGAGTCAATCTTGTTGTCACCTGTACTTATCCCGAAGTTGATGCCACCTTGTACCATCAGTTAGTTGGTAGCCTCTTATACTTGACTCATACTCGTCTTGATCTTTCCTTTGTTGTTGGTCTTGTTTCCTGGTATATGCAAACACCCCATGAAAGCCATTGGAAAGAAACTAAAAGGATACTTCGCTATGTCCATGGTACAGTTCAGTTCAAAATACATTATTACAGTTCAGGGGGGACTCCTTTATTAGTTGGTTTCACTGATTCAGATTGGGTTAGCGACCCTAATGATCTAAATTCTACTGCAGGTTATGTTTTCAACATTGGTTCGAGACCTGTTACTTGGGCCTGTAAGAAACAACATGTTATTTCACTTTATTCAACAGAAGCAGAGTACTGAGAAACAATAAATTCAAGTCAGGAAGCCTTATGGCTTCGACGTATTCTTTCAAAGTTTGGATTCCAACAACAACATCCAACCAACATTTGGTGTGACAATCAGAGTGCCATCAAGCTCGCCAAATACTCAATTCATCACCAGCGCAACAAACACATCGAGCTACACATGAAGTTCATCAAAATGGTCATTCATGATCAATTTATTGAAGTGCTCTTTTTCCCTACAGAAGATCAAGTTGCAGACATTTTCACAAAGTCTCTTACAGAAGAGAAGTTTTCCAAACTGCGATCTATGTTAGGAGTTCAGAAAGTTTTCATTAAGGGGGCATAGGCTCTAATGCCTCCTTCCTTCTCCTATTATTTCACTATTGTAAATCCTTCATTCCTATCCCAAGTTGTTCTTAAGGGGGGATGTTAGGATATTTAGACATTTAGGAGTTAGTTAATATCTACTTGGTCTAATGTGTCGTTAGGTAAAAGTGTGTTTCTTTAGTATGCATTTGTAGTTAGGAAATGTGGCGATCACGATATGTTCCTGACATAGAGTGATCTGACGGTTCATATTCTCCTCGATATTAATGACCATTAATCCATGTATTAACATATTATTAGTCCATGATATCTATTTAAAGAGCATGGAGGGTCATTTGTTGATGATCAATTGTGAGAAAATATCTTGTAAAATCTCTCT
This sequence comes from Picea glauca, assembly GCA_000966675.3. NCBI lineage: Eukaryota > Viridiplantae > Streptophyta > Pinopsida > Pinales > Pinaceae > Picea > Picea glauca. The sequence continues at coordinate 241,468 of JZKD02S0693819.1, forward strand.
GTAATATTTTTTCTTTTGCATTAATAAACTTCTCCAAGTGGTTGCATTGGCTAGGGCCATGGATGTTTCCCCATATGGATTTTACCGCGTCAAAACATCAATGTGTTGATCTTTGATCTAGTTGTGTGAGTGCTTACTGAAGGTGTTCTTCCTTTGTTGGAATACATGTGTTTTCGATCATGAGATTCAGTTGCAGAGCAATAGGATTTCAAAGGCAACCTCCTACAATATTTCAACAATTCATGTGCTTTGGAAAATATGGGTGAGCTTTCTATATTACTGTATCTTTTGAAAACCGGGGCATTCAGTGCCAGAGAAACGAGATTTCAAAGGCAGCCTCCCACAAGATTTAAGCAAGTCATGTGATTTGTAGAATTTGTATGTACTTTATTACACCTTCATTGTAATGTAATCATGGGCATTGGGGAGTTGGCAAGGTGGTGAGGTGGTGAACAAAGTAGAGCATAGACTGCAGTGAGCTTCCCAGAGCATCGATTGTAGTGAACATAGACTGCAATGAAGGACTTCCTAAACAAAAAAAAAATATTGAATACTAAGCATGCCTATTTAATGTTATGAATGACAACTTCAGAAATTAAGCTATGTGTTCTATGTATGCAATGGTTTTTATTTTATTTTAAAATCAATTTATAAATCTGACAAATAGATTAAAAATATTTCCCTCCACCAGGGGAATTAAGTCCCATCAAGATTTTATAGACCAATCAAAAGAGAGAAACTATAATGTAAAAAATTAAAAAAATAATTTTCCTTTTCTAAATATTAACTCAAGTTAATATTTTGTTTACAAAAACATTAGGATATGTTTTAAAAAGTGGATGAACTAATAGATTCAAAGGATATAGCATGGCATAATATTTTAAATAACTCTAAAATGCACCCATTAATAAATCATAATGAACTAGTTAATAGTCGGTCAACCATCATTAGCCGCCAAGCGATTGCTAGAGTCCCTAGCCAGAGGCATTGGTTTATCTTCATGCTTGGGAGTATCATTAACTTCTCTAAAGATCACATCATGACTATACATTTTCTTCCTTATCTACTACCTCTTCCAAAAAGTTTCGTTATATGCCTGCATTAGTGAGCATACTTCTTGCCTTTTCTATGAATGTCCTATTCATCCTATTTGCAACTCCAATCTATTGAGTTGTGTATTCTCTATGCTATTCTACACTATTAATAAAACTACTCAAAATATATTCCACGGAACTCTCCCCCATTAACAATCCTCAACACTTTTTTTTTTTCTATTTCTAGTTTTCTACAAGAGCTTTAAACTCTTTGAATTTTTTGAAAACCTCATATTTCTTCTTCAAGAAATAGAACTATGTTTTCCTAGAAAAATTATCTATAAATGAGACATAATACATATATTTTTTCAAAGATGAAATAAGTACTGGTCCAAACACATTACCATGTATCATAACATTATCCTTTTTTCCTTTGTAGCACCATATATGAATCTCACTCGATTATGTTTGTCATATACCAATGTCCCATTCTCTATATTTATATATTATTTTATATTATTTTTATTATTTATTAAATTTGTAAATTATTATTGTACATAATATAAAGTATATATAAAAAATATATTAAATATAAAATATAGTTTATATAATTATAATTACGAAGGATATAAGGAAACCTAGAGAATCTCTGCCATCCCTCCTTAATTATATTTGCATTGTTAATTATGTTAGTCATATCTTAAGAATTAATTTGAAGTGGACTACAAGTATTTTCAAGATGGAGATATTAGTTTGAATTTCTTTTAGAAGATATTGCTTAACAAAAATGGTGGTAGAATTTGAAGAAAATTTATAGCTCATCCTAATCTAAAATTTGAAGAAAAGCTTATAGCTCATTCCAATCTAAATTTTGTACATTATTAATATGTTGTGTTTGGATTTATGCTACAAAGGGACATTATCATTATGCGTAATAACCCAAGAGTCTATGAGGCGTCTAGAAATCCATAGGGTAGACTTTTATCCTAAGGTCGTCTACCCTTCTAGGGGCTAACATATATAGATTTGAACCTGACCTTCAAAGAGGAAACACATATTCTTAACCATTAGACACACTCAAGTTGTACCACAACTTTCTTCTTATTTATCACAACTACATATTAATTTTGGAAATCAATATCACATGGGCTTCACCTTTAGGTATATTCTTAGAGAGAGGGTGGTCTACATATTCAGGTGCGCATACCATGAATCACTTTTATTCTCTTGTTTTCAAGATAAATGTTGCTTATATCTACATCATTCTCAAATGTTGTGTAACTGTTTATGTCCACATCATTCTCATATGTTTTGTTATGTTATATATATATATATATATATATACTTTGGAATAGAGCTTAGGGAAATCCACCAGGCACTTCTTCTCATTTTGAGGATGGTACTGGAGATAAACCAGATTTTGTGGAAATTCAAGTTTTTTTTATAGCTTGCTCATTTAAGAGCTCAACATGTCACTTGTCATAATTGAACCTGGGTAAACCCAATTAACAACTTCTTCTTCTTCTTCTTCTTCTTCATCATCATCATCATCATCATCATCATCTTCATCATCATCATCATCATCATCATCATCATCATCATCATCATCATCATCATCATCATTCAAGTTTTTTTTTATAGCTTGCTCATTTAAGAGCTCAACATGTCACTTGTCATAATTGAACCTGGGTAAACCCAATTATCTTCTTCTTCTTCTTCTTCTTCTTCTTCTTCTTCTTCTTCATCATCATCATCATCATCATCATCATCATCATCATCATCATCGTCATCGTCGTCGTCGTCGTCGTCGTCATCGTCATCGTCATCGTCGTTGTCGTCGTCGTCGTCGTCGTCGTCGTCGTCGTCGTCGTCGTCGTCGTCGTCGTCGTCGTCGTCATC
>JZKD02S0693819.1:244410-260203 GCA_000966675.3 Picea glauca
AAATAAATAAACTAATCCACTCAACCTTTTTCACTTTACAATGCATTCATCATCTAATAAAGAAAAGCATGGTTGTCATACTTGTACAATTTATTATATAAACAAAAGGTTGCCTTCATTTCCCACCTTCTCCCAATTTTTACATCTAATAAATACTTTTAAATTAAAAAATTTAATTTAAAATAAATTTATATATTATTTTATATTTTATTATTATTTATTAAATTTGTAAATTATTATTATACATAATATAAAGTATACATAAAAATTGTATTAAATATAAAATATAGTTTATATAATTATGATTATGAAGGATATAAGGAAACCCAAAGAATCTGTGTTCATCCCAGTCTAAAATTTTAAAATTTGAAGAAAAGCTTCTAAAATTTGAAGAAAATCTTATAGTTCATTCCAATCTAAACCTTGTACATTATTAATAATATTTAGAAATTCATAGGATATAGATTTTATCTCGAGAAAATATATATTTTTAACCATTAGATTCATTCAAGTTGTACCACAATTTTCTTCTTATTTATCACAACTATATATTAATTTTGGAAAGAAATATTGTTGGAGTTACTTCACACACACCTAGGATTTCTTTTTCCTAAGGTTTTTCCTTGTTTATTAGTCATAATTAGTGATTATCCAGTATTCTATATTTTAGGGGAGAATATTCCTCCTGGAGAATATTCTCTTTCAGTTGACACTTAACTTTGACTAGTTGAGTTGAGTTTAGATGTTGCATTGGTTTTATCACCATGCAACATTGGGATCATGACCATGCTAATTCGATATTGCCTTGGGATCATCACCAAACTGGCGCATTACCCTTGATTCCCTAAGTTACTCCTCAGTACTCTTTGTTCAGTCAGTTAACTGAAGACTAGTTGACTAGTTAACTCAACTAGGTGGCAGTTCACTCTTGTAACTGCCTGAGAGACTAAATTAGGTAGAATTTCACTCATGTAAGTATTGGTGTGTTTCTAGATCACTCTAGACCACCACTATGATGCATTGGTTCTCCTCCGGTGTGCACTCATTGAGTTATACAGAGTATATAATGTGTAAATTATTCATTATTCACAATGGTTAATGATAATTCTTTCATTCTTTCTCTCCTTCTTCTTCTTTCTCCAATTATCTCTACAAATGTGTGTATTATTGTTTAGATAGATATATTCTATGCCGGTTCAACACATTTACATGGTATCAGTTCTGACGGACTGCTAAGCAACATCTACACCAAAAAATTTTGCAGGTACAAAAGATTGAAGACATCGGAAACATGGATTTTCAAAAAGAATTCACTCTTACACCTTACAATTATTTGGCATGGAAGGAGAAAATAGTCATACATCTATGAACCAAAGGGTTGTACAGGTTAACCTTGAATACAGATACATAATCGACATCAGCCATAGAAAAATCCAAGTACTTAAATCGCATGGATGAGGCACTCAAAACAATTTGTAGTCTTATTTCTCCTGATCTCCTTTTTCACATATCTTCCTGTAAGACTCCCAATGAATCCTGGGCCACCTTGGAAGGGCTCTTTGGAAAATAGGATGAGATGAGGGGATACATGTTGGAGGTGGAGATGCTCACATTGGATCCAAAAAGCTTTGACAATATCCAAGATTTCTTTACAAAATTAAAGGATTTATTGTCGCAACTCAAATCTTGCGGGGTTGATAAATAGAAGGAGGAGAAACAATCGTTCTCACCATTCTCTCCAACATTGGTCCTGGATTCTCTGTATTCGTATCCACATTCCATTCTATCAGATTCGCCTCAGGAGCCACCTGGAAGATGCCTTCTCTTAAGGATTTTATCGAAGCCCTGACACAAGAGAAAACCAAGCTCATCAACATGGGAAAAATCAAAGGCGCATGCACTCACTATGCATGATGGCAGCAACAAATATCAGAAATCTAAAGATAAATATAAACGAAAAGCTCATGCACATCCGAATAAGGAAGGGTACACAAAACCCTTCACCGATGCCTTTGGATCCAAAGGGGAATAGGGAAGAAAAGGGGAGAAATGCACATACTATCACAAAGGATTCCATTTGGAATCCACATGCATGAAAAACAAATAGATCTGATGTCTAAAATACTTCAACAAAACAACCTTGGAGATCATATCCCTGAGGGTGCCAAGAAGAAGAAGCCAGAAGATCTGAATTCCAAGATAGGAAACTCTAGTCATGCCTTGATTTCCATCAACTCCTCTCTCGATGATTGGATCGTAGATTCAAGAGCATCACATCACATGGTTGCATCAAAAGAAATGTATTCTTCATTGGATGCATGCAAAGGTCCTCCTATTCTGATGGGAGACAACTCTTCTGTCAAAGTCATTGGCAAAGGAAGGATTGAACTCACCAACGAAATCTTCGAGAATGTGTTGCACGTTACCAAACTTTCTGTCAACCTTCTCTCCATGTATCATATGAAGAATTCTGGCACTGGAAATAAATTCATAGTCACACCCAATTCTGTGGACATATACGACATGCAAACCAACTCCAGGGTTGCTACCGGTGAGGTAAATCATCAGTCTAGATTGTATACATTTTATGAATTCATTGAACCTGATTTTGTTTTACTCCTTACTCATGCTGATGAAAGTAGTAGGATATGGCATGAAAGGTTTGGACATTTGAATTTCAGATACATGCAACATCTTAGCAAGAAAATATTGTTTGATGGTCTACCAGACATCCATTTCTCCAAGGGAGTATGTGAGGGATGTGTTCTCGGAAAACACCCTCAAGAGAAATTCGACAAAGGAAAGTCTCAGCGAGCTTCCATAGCTTTAGATATGATCCACAGTGACCTTATGTGTCCTTTTCCGCATCCATCCATCAACAAATCAAGGTTTGTTCTCATTTTTGTTGATGATTTCTCATGTTTTACATGGATCTACTTTCTCAGGAAAAAATCTGAGGTCTTTCAACACCTCAAATATTTCAAAGCCTTGGTTGAGACACAGTCCAGAAAGAAGATCAAAGTTCTCCAAACTGATAATAGGGGAGAGTATGTAAATCATGAGATCCATAATCTTTTCCATGAGGCATGGATTCAGTTGCAGCACACAGTTCCCTATACTCCACAACAAAACGGAGTTGTTGAGTGGAAAAATAGATCTCTAAAGGAGATGGCATCTTACATGTTGCATGCAAAGTCACTACCACATATACTATGGGCCGAAGCACTTAATTTTGAAACATACATCCAAAACAGACCTCCCCATAGATCTATCAAGGATAAGACCCCCTACAAGGCTTGGAGCGACCTCAAAACAGAAGTGACCCACTTTCGCATTTCCGGTTCACATGCATGGGCTCAGATTCCCTCTAAAAAGAGGAAGGCACTTGGTCCACAAAGAACTGAGTGTATTTGTGTTGGATATCCTGATGGTGTGAAGGGATATAGGTTTATTGATCTTTCCTCGGACCGACTCATCATTGAGCGAAGTGTCCAATTTGAGGAAAGTGTCTCGCATGTACCTCATCAGCCACATGTAGACACCTTCACTCTTCCACCTATCTGAGATGATGAGCATGCACATGTCGACTCTTATTCAGATGAGAGTTATGATTTAGAGTCAGTACAGTCAGATGCAGAGTCAGAGCATCCATATGCAACTCCAGAGCCAGAGCAAAGTCCCAAGTGGGTAGAGAGTACTCTTCGGACTGTAGGGGATCTCGTTGGTGATCCAACCGATACTAGGAGGAATCGATCTAACTTCGAGGAGCCTCCTTTTTCACTCACTTCCACTGAACCATTGCCCTCCAGGCATCTTTTCTTGGTTCATTCTTCAGATCCACAGTCTTATGGCGAGGTTGCTGGAAATCCCTTTTGGGAATCCTTCATGCAGGAGGAGTACAAATCCCTCCTCAAGAACCAGACTTGGGATCTTGTTACCCTTCCTTCTAGGAAGAAACTTGTCAGATGCAAATGGGTCTACAAGAGCAAGAGCACAATAGATGGACAGATCAACAGATACAAAGCCAGGCTTGTCGCCAAAGGCTTTCAGTAGGTTCATGGTATTGACTATGATGAGAACTTCACTCCAGTAGCGAAGATGGATTCCATACGATTGGCACTTGCCATTGTGATAGCCAAATGATGGAAATTCCATCAGATGGACGTGAAGAATGCATTTATTTATGGTGATCTCTTTGAGGAGATCTACATGAAGCAACCCCAGGGATTTATCCAGGACTCATCTTTGGTTTATCGACTAAAGAAGTCCCTTTATGGCCTCAAGAAGGCTCCGAGGGCATGGTATGCCAATATGGACTCCTACCTGTTGTCACAGAACTTTGTACGTTGTAAATCAAACCTGAATGTCTACATGATCACGATGGTTGATTCACTTCTACTTTTAGTTCTGTACATTGATGATTTGTTGATCATCGACTGCTCGACTTCAATGATTGCTGCAGTCAACAAGATTCTACATGATAGCTTTTTGATGATGAAAATGGGTTCGCTACACTTATTCCTTGGACTAGATATCAGTCAGGATGCATCAGGCATCAAACTGTCTCAAGACAAGTATGCACGAGATCTCCTTGAGAGATTTCACATGACAGACTGCAAGTCTTCTCCGAATCCTTTCCTATCAGGATTCAAACTTGAGGATGGCAGGGAGATTCCACTGGTTGACAACACATTATACAGACAACTAGTGGGGAGCTTGTTGTATCTCACACACTCCAGACCAGACCTCTCCTATGCAGTTGGCGCAGTTTCCAGGTTCATGCAGGAGTCGCATGAGATACATTGGAAAGTTGCAAAGCATATCCTTCGATACATATAGGGAACCATCACCTTTGGGATTCATTACGCAACAAACTCTACATTAGATCTCATTGGTTTTATTGATTCTGACTGAGCTAGTGATAGTACTGATCACAAGTTCACATATGGTTACTCACTCAGTCTTGGTTTTGGGCCTATCTGTTGGTCGAGCAAGAAGCAAGTTGTCATTGCTCTATATTTAGTCGAGACAAAGTACAGAGGGGTAGTTAACATAACCATTCAAACTATGTGGCTACAACATTGTCTCATTGAGTTGGGCATTCAGTTTCATCGTTCGATCATCATCTGATGTGACAACCAGAGCACTCTGAAGTTCTGCACAGATCCAGTTCAGAGGCAGCCGACGAAGCACATCGAGATCCACATGCACTACATCTAGGACTTAGTACACGAGGGGATCATCGACTTACAGTTCTTTCCTTCAGTAGAACAAACAACAAACATCTTCACCAAGACCTTCACTGAGTAGAAGTTTCATTCTCTGTGAAGTCGTCTTGGAGTGAAGGACACAGTTGCCTAGCAATTGTAGTTCTTATTTTACATACATTTTACCTTGATGGGGGGGGNTTCATAACGGTTAATGATAATTCTTTCATTCTTTCTCTCCTTCTTCTTCTTTCTCCAATTATCTCTACAAATGTGTGTATTATTCTTTAGATAGATCTATTCTATGTCGGTTCAAAACATTTACATGGTATTAGATCCGACGGACTGCTAAGCAAAAGCTACACCAAAATATTTTGCAAGTACAAAAGATTGAAGACAGCAAAAACATGGATTTCCAAAAAGAATTCATTCTTACACCTTACAATTATTTGTCATGGAAGGAGAAAATAGTCATACATCTATGAAACAAAGGGTTGTACAGGTTAACCTTGAATACAGATACAAAATCGACATCAGCCATAGAAAAATCCAAGTACTTAAATCGCATGGATGAGGCACTCGAAACAATTTGTAGTCTTATTTCTCCCGATCTCCTTTTTCACATATCTTCCTGTAAGACTCCCAATGAATCCTAGGCCACTTTGGAAGGGCTCTTTGGAAAACAGGATGAGATGAGGGGATACATGTTGGAGGTGGAGATTCTCACATTGGATCCAAAAAGATTTGACAATATCCAAGATTTCTTTACAAAATTAAAGGATTTATTGTCGCAACTCAAATCTTGAGTGGTTGATAAATAGAAGGAGGAGAAACAAATTGTTCTCACCATTCTCTCCAACATTGGTCCTGAATTCTCTTTATTCGTATCCACATTCCATTCTGTCAAATTCGCCTCATGAGCCACCTGAAAGATGCCTTCTCTTAAGGATTTTATCGAAGCCCTGACACAAGATAAAACCAAGCTCATCAACATGGGAAAAATCAAAGGCGCATGCACTTACTGTGCATGATGGAAGCAACAAATATCTGAAATCTAAAGATAAATATAAACAGAAAGCTCATGTACATCCGAATAAGGAAGGGTACACAAAACCCTTCACCGATGCCTCTGGATCCAAAGGGTAAAGGGGAAGAAAAGGGGAGAAATGCACATACTATCACAAAGGATTCCATTTGGAATCCACATGCATGAAAAACAAATAGATCTGATGTCTCAAATACTTCAACAAAACAAACTTGGAGATCATATCCCCGAGGGTGCCAAGAAGAAGAAGCTAGAAGATATGAATTCCAAGAAAGGAAATTCTAGCCATGCCTTGATTTCCATCAACTCCTCTCTCGATGATTGGATGGTAGATTCAGGAGCATCACATCACATGGTTGCATCAGAAGAAATCTATTCTTCATTGGATGCATGCAAAGGTCCTCCTATTCTGATGGGGGACAACTCTTCTGTCAAAGTCACCGGCAAAGGAAAGATTGAACTCACCAACAAAAGCTTCGAGAATGTGTTGCACGTTATCAAATGAAGAATTACGGGACTAGAAAGAAATTCATATTCACACCCAATTCTGTGGACATATACGACATGCAAACCAACTCTAGAGTTGCTACCAGTGAGGTAAATCATCAGTCTAGATTGTATACATTTTCTGAATTCATTGAACCTGATTTTGTTTTACTGCTTACTCATGCTGATGAAAGTAGTAGGATATGGCATGAAAGGTTTGGACATTTGAATTTCAGATACATGCAACATCTTAGCAAGGAAATATTGTTTGATGGTCTACCAGACATCCATTTCTCCAAGGGAGTATGTGAGAGATGTGTTCTCGGAAAACACCCTCAAGAGAAATTTGACAAAGGAAAGTCTCAGTGAGCTTCCACAGCTTTAGATATGATCCACAGTGACCTTATGTGTCCTTTTCCGCATCCATCCATAAAGAAATCAAGGTTTGTTCTCATTTTTGTTGATGATTTCTCATGTTTTACATGGATCTACTTTCTCAGGAAAAAATCTGAGGTCTTTCAACACCTCAAATATTTCAAAGCCTTGGTTGAGACACAGTCCATAAAGAAGATAAAAGTTCTTCGAACTGATAACAGGGGAGAGTATGTAAATCATGATATCCATAATCTTTTCCATGAGGCATGGATTCAGTTGCAACACACAGTTCCCTATACTCCACAACAAAACTGAGTTGCTGAGTGGAAAAATAGATCTCTAAAGGAGATGGCATCTTACATGTTGCATGCAAAGTCAGTACCACAGATATTATAGGCCGAAGCACTTAATTTTGAAACATACATCCAAAACAGATCTCCCCATAGATCTGTCAAGGATAAGACCCTCTACAAGGCTTGGAGCGGCCTCAAACCGAAAGTGACCCACTTTCACATTTTCGGTTCACGTGCATGGGCTCGGATTCCCTCTAAAAAGAGGAAGGAACTTGGTCCACAAAGAACTGAGTGTATTTGTGTTGGATATCCTGATGGTGTGAAGGGATATAGGCTTATTGATCATTCCTCGAACCGGCTCATCATTGAGCGAACTGTCCAATTTGAGGAAAGTGTCTCTCATGTACCTCATCAACCGCATGTAGACACCTTCACTCTTCCACCTATCTGAGATGATGAGCATGCACATGTCGACTCTTCTTTAGATGAGAGTTTTGATTTAGAGTCAGTATAGTCGGATGCAGAGTCAGAGCATCCAGATGCAATTGCAGAGCCAGAGAAAAGTCCCAAGTGGGTAGAGAGTACTCTTCAGGCTGTAGGGGATCTCGTTGGTGATCCAACCGATACTAGGAGGAATCGATCTGACTTCGAGGAGCCTCCTGTTGCACTCACTTCCACTGAACCATTGCCCTCCAGGCATCTTTTATTGGTTCAATATTTAGATCCACGGTCTTATGGCGAGGTTGTTGGAAATCCCTTTTGGGAATCCTTAATGCAGGAGGAGTACAACTCCCTCCTCAAGAACCAGACTTGGGATCTAGTTCCCCTTCCTTCTAGGAAGAAACTTGTCAGATGCAGATGGGTCTACAAGAGCAAGAGAACAACAGATGGACAGATCAACAGATACAAAGCCAGGCTTGTTGCCAAAGGCTTTCAGTAGGTTCATGGTATTGACTATAATGAGAACTTCATTCCAGTAGCGAAGATGGATTCCATACGATTGACACTTGCCATTGCGATAGCCAAAGGATGGAAATTCCATCAGATGGATGTGAAGAATGCATTTATTTATGGTGATCTCTCTGAGGAGATCTACATGAAACAACCCCAGGGATTTATGCAGGACTCATAATTGGTTTATCGACTAAAGAAGTCCCTTTATGGCCTCAAGCAGGCTCCGAGGGCATGGTATGCCAATATGGACTCCTACCTGTTGTCACAGAACTTTGTACGTTGTAAATCAAACCTGAATGTCTACATGCTCAGGATGGTTGATTCACTTATACTTTTAGTTCTGTATGTTGATGATTTGTTGATCATTGATTGCTCGACTTCGACGATTGCTGCAGTCAAGAGGATTCTACATGATAGGTTTTTGATGATGAAAATGGGTTCGCTACACTTATTCCTTGGACTCGATATCAGTCAGGATGCATCAGGCATCAAACTGTCTCAAGACAAGTATGCACGAGATCTCCTTGAGAGATTTCACATGACAGAATGCAAGTCTTCTCCGAATCCTTTCCTATCAGGAGTCAAACTTGAGGATGGCGGGGAGACTCCACTGGTTGACAACACATTATACAAACAGCTACTGGGGAGCTTGTTGTATCTCACACACTCCAAACCATACCTCTCCTATGTAGTTGGCGCAGTTTCCAGGTTCATGCAGGAGCCACATGAGATACATTGGAAAGTTGCAAAGCATATCCTTCAATACGTATAGGGCACCATCACCTTTGGGATTCATTACGCAACAAACTCTACATTAGATCTAATTGGTTTTATTGATTCTGGATAAGCTAGCGATAGCACTGATCACAAGTTCACATATGGTTACTCACTCAGTCTTGGTTTTGGGCCTATCTGTTGGTCGAGCAAGAAGCAAGTTGTCATTTCTCTATATTCAGTCGAGGCAAAGTACAGAGGGGTAGTTAACATAACCATTCAGGCTATGTGGCTACAACATTGTCTCATTTAATTGGGCATTCAGTTTCATCGGTCGATCATCATCTGATGTGACAACCAGAGCACTCTGAAGTTCTGCACAGATCCAATTCAGAGGCAGTCGACGAAGCACATCGAGATCCACATGCACTACATATAGGACTTAGTACAAGAGGGGATCATCGACTTATAGTTCTATCCTTTAGTAGAACAGACAACAAACATCTTCACCAAGACCTTCACTTAGCAGAAGTTTCATTCCTTGTGAATTCGTCTTAGAGTGAAGGACACAGTTGCCTAGCAACTGTAGTTCTTATTTTACATACATTTTACCTTGATGGGGGGGGGGGTTTCCCATGAGATTTTTCCTCTTTCCTCACTTTATTTTCAGTGTATATTTTGTATTTGGGTAATACCTAACATGGCCTCGTTGCCGGGACCCATTCTTTATTTTCACCACAGTGATGTTCAGGGGGGGTGTTGGAGTTACTTCACACACACCTAGGATTTATTTTTCCTAAGGTTTTTCCTTGTTTATTACTCATAATTAGTCATTATCCAATCTCCTATATTTTAGGGGAGAATATTCCACCTAGAGAATATTCTCTTTCAGTTGACACTTCAGTTTGACTAGTTGAGTTGAGTTTATATGTTGCATTGGTTTTATCACCATGCAACATTGGGATCATGACCATGCTAATTCGACCTTGCCTTGGGATCATCACCAGACTTGCACATTACCCTTGATTCCCTGAGTTAACTCCTCACTACTCTCTGTCCAGTCAGTTAACTGAAGACTAGTTGACTAGTTAACTCATCTAGGTGGTAGTTCACTCCCGTAACTGCCTGAGAGACTAGACTAGGTGGAAGTTCACTCCCATAATTGTTGGTGTGTGTCCAAATCACTCTAGACCACCACTATGGCACATTGGTTCTCCTCCAGTGTTCACTCATTGAGTTATACAAAGTATATCTTGTGTAAATTATTCATTATTCACAATGGTTAATGAGAATTCTTTCATTCTTTCTGTCCTTCTTATTCTTTCTCCAATTCTCTCTACAAATGTCTGTATTATTGTTTATCTAGATCTATTCTGTGCAGATTCAACACATTTACAAATATCACATGGGATTCACCTTTAGGTATGTTCTTAGAGAGAGGGTGGTCTAGGTGCGCATACCATGAATCACTTTTATTCTCTTGTTTTCAAGATAAATGTTGCTTATATCCACATCATTCTCATATGTTGTGTAACTGGTTATGTCCACATCATTCTCGTGTATTGGAATAGAGCTTAGGAAATCCACCAGGCACTTCCTCTCATCTAGAGGATGGTATTGGAGATAAACCAGACTTTGCAGAAAGTCAAGATTTTTTCGATAGCTTGCTCATTTAAGAGCTCAACATGTCACTTGTCGGAATTGAACCTAGGTGGGGGAAGACACCCCTCAACACAAACCACTCGAAATAAACTCATTAACTTGTTACACATTATTATTATTAGTATTGTTATATATTGTCCAGCCCATACCCATATTAGATCTCATTTTCAAAATATTTATCACACTACCAACCTTCTTAACCTCTTAACTCAACAAAAGTATGGTGATCTTGGAAATCTTCTCTTAATGCTTTTCGAGCACAGAAACAAAATTCTAAAAAATCACAAGTAATCACTTACCCTCTTAAAATTCAATAAACCAATTCGTGGACGTTAATCATCATCATCATATAAACAAAGATTAAATCTACAATTATTTAAAAAATTAGAAAAGATAAAAAAAAAATGATTATATGAATAGTTATATATTTTTTAAATTTATAGTTGATGTTAAAAAAATAGTTATATCTTCAAATTTATATTTATAGTCTATTCAAAAAACAATTAAGCAATATTTCAAAAAATTAGAAAAGATAAAAAGAATTAATTGTATAAATAGTTATATATTTTTTAAATTTATAGTTGATGTTAAAAAAATAGTTATATCTTTAAATTTATATTTATAGTCTATTCAAAAAACAATTAAGCAAAATTTAAAGAAGGTTTACATTCCGATGAATTGGATCTCTCATGACTTTGATAATATATTTCCTTTAAAAATATATATCATATGTTTATAACACTATATGTTTAATTTATTCTAACATTATATATTTATTTTATTGACATTCATTTTATTTAATTATTAATTTTTTGTATTTGTGAATTTTATATTTTTATGTTTTACTCACATTCATTCCATTCCATTCTATTTGTATCAAATTATTTATCCACTTTTCTAATATTATATTCTTTGTATTTTTATTTGCATTTGATCTTATGTATTTGTTATCATTATATTCCAATATTTATTATAATTCATTTTCATCTTTATTATTCACTTTTTTAATATTATATTCTTTGTATTTTTATTTGCATTTGATCTTATGTATTTGTTATCATTGTATTCTAATATTTATTATAATTCATTTTCATCTTAAGCATATTATTATTGGTATCTTCATATTAATATTGGTATCTTCATTGGATCATTGTTTAAAATCATATATTTGTTGAAATTAATGCTACTTAATTATTTTACATTGTACAATTGTTAAATTTAATGAATTAAATTGTTTTTTTCACTATATAGTTGAAATTAATGTACCAAGTATTTTCTAATTACCATTGTTAAAATCAATGTCCCAAATAATTTTATAGTGTATTATTATTGACATTAATATATATGTCACTAGATCATTTTGTATTGTTATTGAGCTTAATACATCATATATGTCTAAATCATATAGCAACTTATAACCAAATAATTTTACAATTTGGGGTTAACGTTGTATGTCCAATTACAATTATTATATTGTTTTCTTTAATGAGTTTTCAAATTCAAGGTTGATTAGCATATTTGGGTTTATCTTCCTATTTATTTTTCATATATGGATGAGAGATGCAATTTAAGAAAAAATGGAAGTCTAGTAAAGGTGTTTGAGAGAGGGAAGGTGTTTGACCTCTTAGAGTTGGTTTTCCTCTATCAACAAAAAGACTTAACACATGTTTGAGCACCCAAATTGGTCTAAGTAGACATTTTTTTGGTAAATAAAAAAAATTTAGTCTAAATAAACATTAAAAATATACTTTATCCTTTATATAAAAATGTTATTGTCATTTTATTTTTATTATGTTTCAATATAAAAATAATATTATAAAAAATATTTTTTTTCATTTTTTTAAACTAGTTTGATAGATGTTGTTAATTTTAGAGAACAATCACGGAGAACATCATAAACGATACTTATCTTCATAACTTGTTAACTCATGAAAACTGGAAGGAATTAGGAAAATTTATCTCTAATATTTTCGATCGTTGAAACAAAATGCTAAAACAAATCAATTAATTTCCTATAAATTTTCTTAAGGTTTAATAAACCAAACTTAGTATCATCATCATTATAAATGAAAATGAAAAAAAACATGTGAATAATGAATAGTTATTATTCTTAACTAATTTGAAATACTACAAAATTAGAAAGTGGGTTACAATACGATATTAGAAGCAACTAATAATTACTCGACTAAAAATCTGATTTTTGTACAAATAATAACAAACAATATATAATTTTTTTTAACATATATTGAATTTTATCATTTGTGTACACGTATGATGATAATGGTGGAATTAGGAAGATGTATTTATGTTGTATAAACAATTTCAAGGCACACACATGTTAGATGTATCTTATTTGTTTTATGGCTGTTTCAAGAGAGCATATGAAAGAGGTACTATGTAGGACCACTAGTGAGATATTTTTTAAGAAATGTTTGATAATGCTTACTATAGTTGAATTCACTTTTGTTGCGTAATCATTTATGACATGGAAAAATTAAAATGTTCAACATCCTTAAAGAATATATGTTATTGATTCTTTTGAGTGTTTTAAGAAAGCATATAAAAGAGGTACTATGTAGGATCATTAGTGAGATATTTTTTTAGAAATGGTCGATAATTATGATTGTAATTGAATTCACTTTTGTTGCATAATCGTTTATGACATGTAAAAACTAAATTGTCCATGATCCTTAAAGAATATATGTTAATTGATTTGTTTGGGTGTTTTAAGAAAGCATATGAAAGAGGTACTATGTAGGACCACTAGTGAGATATTGTTTTTGAAATGCTTGAAAATGCTTGCTATAATTGAATTTAAATTGTTGCATACTCATTTAAGACATGGAAAAACTGAACGGTCCATGATTCCTAAAGATATATGTTATTGATTATTTTGGGTGTTTTAAGAACGCATATGAAAGATGTACTATGTAGGACCACTAGTGAGATATTTTTTTAGAAATGTTTGATAATACTTACTATAATTGAATTGACTTTTGTTGCATAATCGTTTATGACATGGAAAAATCGAATTCTCCACGATCCTTAAAGAATATATGTTATTGATTCTTTTGGGTGTTTTAAGAAATCATATGAAAGAGGTGCTATGTAGAACCACTAATGAGATTTCTTTTAGAAATGTGTGATAATGCATACTATAATTTAATTGACTTTTGTTTCATTATTGCTTATGACATGAAAAAATTGAATTGCCCACAATCCTTAAAGAATATATGTATCCTTAAAGAATATATGTTATTGATTCTTTTGTCTTCATCATCTTATTGATTCTTTTGTCATCATCATTATAATTATTTTTATATGTATTTCTATTATTATCCATAATAGTTAAAGATAGATAAACTAGTCCATTCACTTGTCTTTTCCATAAATCATTTCTACATTATTTTATACAATACATTACGCCAACAAAGATTCCACTACATGAATTAGTAGTTATCTCTAAACTTAAAGATGCTACCTATTATGATTGAGAAGTAATTGTCTTTTTCATATCTCATCTTCTCCCATTTCATATACAAAACTTGTATGAATTAGAAAAAATGAAAATTAAAATAAATAAATAAATTCACATATTATGCATTAAAAAACAAATAAACAAACCAACTTTTTAATTAAGATGCAAAAACATATATTGCACTAAAACTTTAAATTTACATATTACTTATAGAAAAAATGGAAATTAAAATAAATAAATAAATTCACATATTATGCATTAAAAAACAAATAAACAAACCAACTTTTTAATTAAGATGCAAAAACATATATTGCACTAAAACTTTAAATTTACATATTATTTATAATGACCTATTTTGTTTGTACAAACAAAATAGGCCTTAAAAACATATGTGAGTAGGATACACACCATTTTGTAATGAAACAAACACACCATTTTCAACTTAAATATCACAACACCATCGTCCAATACAAAGAGGTCGGGGTGGGCACTCACAATGACTTCTATTATATTATTGAGATTATGTCCACATCATTCTCATATGTTTTGTGAAGCATAATACATATAAAGTAAAGATCATTCTCATGTGCATTGTTAACCGTAATACATAGTTATTTATTTTGCATGCAACTTTTCTTTTATAAATTAACTTCATTGTAAAAGTGATATCCACTTCTTTTTATAAAAGTGGGTCACTTCATAAAGCAACTTACACCATCACGTGGTCTTTTGGTTACCATTTATGCCTTTTTTAAAAGGGCATAACGTTCACATCCGAAGTCCATTTTCAATGCCATTTTTTTTTTAAACTGCCTAATTTTTCAAGATATTTCCATCCAGATCATCAGTTTCAATTTTTAAATCCATGATATCTATATATTTAATATGGATTCTTCAAGTAATCTTTTTCTTATCAGCATCAACTACTTCCAATGGAAATCCCATATGGAGGATTTATTAAGAAGTAAAGGCTTGTACTAGATTACCTTGGGAAAGGAAACAACACCCACTAATGATGATAAGAAATTCAAATGGGATAATAGGAATGACGAAGCACGTGGATTAATTAGGATGTCGATCTCTCATGATTTAAGGTTCCACTTTCAATCAATTGACAAAACCAAAGAAGCTTGGGAAAAGATTGAATATGTATTTGGTAAATACAATATTATTCGAGAACAGCAGTTAGAAAATAAAGTATTGATTTTAAGTCCAAGTAATTTTTCTTGCATTGAAGACTATCTATCTAAGTTTAAAACACTCAAAAATTTATGTGAAGAATGTAAGATAAAGATCGAAGAAGATCGTTGCATCTATCTTATTCTTTCTAAGCTAGGTAGTGCATGTTCTATGTTTGTATCTACCTAGAGGCTTTAGGGGAAACTTAACAAAAACCCACTCTTGAGAACTTTTGTGATGCTATGATTAAAGAGAAAGATAAGCTTGTACAACTTGGAATGGTCAACACTGCAGGTACCTCCAACAAAGCCTTAGTCATCCATCAGAAAGATAAACCTAATAATCCCAAGAAGAAACATCCTCGCCACAACAACAAGCAACATAAGGGTCCCAAACCCAC
>JZKD02S0693875.1:0-15253 GCA_000966675.3 Picea glauca
GATTAGCTTAGTTTATTTTATGAAATTTCCATTCTAGATTTAGATTGCAATTTTAATTAGAAGTTTGAGTTTGATTTAATATTTTCATTACAAGTTTCTAATTGTGTGAATTTGCTTACATTATCATAAGAGTGCAATTGAATTAAGTAGAATAATGTTTTCTTATCATTGATGATTAATGCATAGATTGAGAGATCACATGGATTTTCGGGATAGTTGATATTTCTTCTATGATGGCCAAGCTCTCGTTAGATTGCTTGATTCATACTTTCCATTTATCCATAGCAGTTGATATTGAATGTTTCCTCTTGAGTTATCAATAATCGTTAGATTCCATCATGATGTCATAAGACACTGAAGACATAATCATCATCATTATATTTGAAGTTTCTTGTTATTGTAGATTAACAGTAGTTGTTGATTAATCTTTGAATATTGTCATGATACTTCTAATTCAACAGGTTAAGATTTCTCTTTACAGATTAGAAGTAATTATGAATTTTATCTTAAGAATAGAGTTCACTTGCTTAATAGTTTTGATTAGTTTACTTGCTGAATAAGTTTGAATAGGTTAGTTGTTTGCTTGTTTACTTGTTGTTGCTCATTGATTTGAATAGATTGATTAGATTACTCTGCTGTTGCTATTGGTCATTAATTTGAATAGATTAAATAAATTTATTTCTTTTTCTCATTATATTGATTAAGTTAACTTGTGCAAAGTAGGGTTTTCATTTTCTTATTTAGGAACAATCCATCGATCCATTGTTTAAAATTTTCTTAGGGTAATTAGTTTAAGTTCCTTGCTAGGGTTTGCTCATTGATAGTCTTTCCTTAAGTATATTAACCCTTATATAGACCATCTCCTTAGTTAGACTATATTTCCTCTAAATTTTCTGCCTTGGCACATATAGTGCTACAACTCTAAGTTTACTTACCCCAGGTTGACAATTTAATTGAGGGATTTAGTGCATATAGAACGCCCATCATTTTTGGCACCGTTGCCGGGGAGTTGTCTCAAGGTAGGAAATAATTAGGAGATAGATCATTTCTAAACCTTAGCATTAGTTTGGTGGCGGGGGAAATTTAATATGAGAGGTAAGAACCTACACATGTATTATAGCAAGTTCCCCCAAACCCAGTGGTAGTTTTTATTTTTGTTTGATTTCATGAACAAACCTAGTGACCCAAAGGGAAAATATATTAAAACCAAATCAGACCTTTCAACCAAGGTTCCTTCTGACCTTTTCGGGGGAAGGAACATTCCACTCATAAAATCCGCAGGCCGATACCAAAAAGCAGGAGCTAGATCAACCTAAAGAGCTAAAGAAGTCTCTGAAGAGATTAAAATAGGGAGTACTATAGAACAAAAAATTGAAGCATTAGTAATAGTGGGACAGGAACAAGACCACTCAAGCCTTCCGCAAAACCAAACAATACAACCTTTGCTTTCTTAACACCATCAGAAGATCCTAACTTTGAAGATGTCATAGAACCTGAACATGTGAATACTTTGTTTGGTAGTTCAGCCAACATAATTGTTTCCCAAATTGACATAGAAAGTTTGGCATCAATAATCTCAACTGGCTCGAGTAGAGTCCCAAACATCCAAGCAGTCGGAAGACCTTCCCATAAAAGGGATACCTTTCTTAGACAAAAACCTTGGGATAATTTGTTCTCTTCAAGGATAAAACCATCTAGGTACTCTCTTTTTGGAAACCAAACCAGTATGGATGATCGGGAGAATCACAACAATGTAAGACACGAGGAGGGAGAAGAAGCTGGAAACCAAACTGAAACCACCTTAAGGTTTCCAATTTTGGACACCACACAGAATGTCAATATAAAAAACATTCCCCTCTCGACACTGCCCACCTTTTACAGTAAAAGTAGTGAAGACCCAAATACCTTCCTATTTGAGTTTGACATCTTGTGTAGGAGCTACAACTACTTACAATATGCCCATAAACTAAAACTCTTTCCTGACGCCCTCAAGAACTCTGCACTAAGATGGTTCATGGGGTTGGGAGAATCCAATATTAGGTCTTGGAAATCCATGAAAGATATATTCCTTAAGAACTACCAAGATTACTACAAATCCAAGGATTCTCGTAATGATATTTTCAAAATACAATAGTTAGAGGAGGAGAATCCCAAGGATTATATGGAACGGTTTGCTTATATCTCATAGAAATCAAAATACCATGACCTTCCAGATGATGCACTTAGGGATATTTTCCTCAAAGTAATTTCATAGGAATACCTAGAGATACTTAACCTGATGGCATCAGGTGACATCTCCCATAAACCATTTTCCAAAATCTGTGAAATGTGTAAGAATTACTCAAGGAGTAGGGCTAAAACAAGGAAGAATGTCCAAGATTCTTATAGTAGAAACTTAAAACCAATTAGTTCAAGTGGTATCAAAAGAGTAGAGATAGGGAAACTTTTAGAGAACTTCAAGACATATATATTAAGGAAAATAGGTTCCCAGTTGGACACCTTAAATATTAAAAAGAAACAGGAGGAAGAAAATGCAGCAATGAGAATATTTTTTCCAAGATGCAGGAGGAAGCATTCCTCAAGGGAATGCCCATTAGATAACATTTTAGTTTGTGGCTTCTGCACGAAAGACCACTCAACTGAAAAATTCACATCATTACCTAATTGTTTAGCCATATATAGAAGTGGGGATATTGGGGAGTCCTATTATGTACCTAGAAGGCCATGGCAGCCTAAGAATCAACCTACATACCCAGATCTATGGCCTCAAGTTCCACCCTATTATCAACAACCACAACAGTGGAACTCACCAAGTTGGAAAAACTAATCTGCACAGTATCACCATCCTTGGCTTCAAGGATGGAGAGGAGGGAAAAACCAAGGGAACCCTCAAGCTCCACCTGTCCCTATGCCCAACCATCCTTATCCTCATTTTCCACCGAACATCCTGCAACTTTTTCCAGGTTTTGTTCCACCGCCTTTACCTCCTATTCCACAAAAATAACCGCAACAATATCAGAACACAAGCTCCCCAAGAACAACATTATTACCGGCACAACTAGTTCCCAATCCAAATAATAATCCCACTCAACCTCTTCACAATGTTGAGATGTAGGCCTTCCCGACATATGTTATTTATCCTGTTCCATTGTAGGAGATTCAACTGAAGTCAGGAAAATTTCTGGACAGGTAGAGACCTTCAATAGTCATCCAGGAAGAAGAAGAAGAGGAGAGATCCAAACGACCCATGGATGAAACTATGTGGGGAGATGTAATTATTCCTAATAACCAAGAATCCAAGCTTCCCCAAAATGAATCTTCACAAATTACAAAGGCCCCTCCTTGTCCAGAAAGATTTGTGATCGAGAAACCTACCACCTGACCAGAATTTGACATCTTGATTGAATTGAAGCATATTTGTGTCAAGATTCCCTTTCTACAAGCCATTAAGGATATTCCAATCTACAGTAAGGTGGTCAAATAATTGTGTATTCCAGGGAGGAAGCATAAGGATCCTCCAGTAGTACATTTGATAGGAGAACGTTTTGAGTACATATCAGAGCAACCTAAGGTGGAAAAATATGGGAACCTAGGAAACCCCATAGTGACCATAAAAATTAATGAGGTTTCCATTGGGAACACTCTCATAGGCCTAGGGGCAACCATCAATGTTATGACTGTTACTACCTTGGAGGAATTACAGTTAAAACCTCTTCTTAGACCTACCCCAACTATTTTGGAATTAGCAGATAAGACCAGGGTTATACCTGAAGGAAATTGGGATGATATCATAGTTACTTTATCCTCATGGGAGTACCCAATAGAATTTCTTGTCATTCACTCAAAGGATCCTACCAAAGGCCATTCCGTTATTTTAGGAAGACCTTGGTTAGCCACAACCAATGCATTTATTGGTTGTAGAGAGGGAGAAATGGCCATCTCAAATGGACTCTCTATCAAAAATCTCACAATATATCCTCCAAATCAACCTATTATGGAGAATATATGGTGGATTGAATGTCCATATGAGAATAAGGACTAGGAATAACTTGTGTTTCCAAGTGATCATTCCTGGGCACTTCAGGAGCACACAACATAAAATGTTCTATACCAGTTTATTTCTGCTATCACGTGTGTTTATTTTCCACAATCTTTTACATAATTTGAGTACATATTTGGGGAATAATTTCAGGAACAATTGGATCCATCGATTTTGTCTTCAACATCTTTCATCTTCGATATAGCCGAGTCTGCCACATCTTATACCATTCCCTACGAGATTAGTCTAGGGGAATTTCTACATATAAACTCCGGACTAGATGTAGACCAACAAAAGAATTTAGTAAGTGTTGGCACAGGGGAAGACCCAGGTTTCAATGCTTCAACAACATACCAACAAAACCTTAAATACCGGCCCTTTCGGCAACACCTGCGAAGCAGATGAAGTCTCACTCGAGGTAGGGGCAGGGGTGGTTGCAGGACTCAGATGTTTGTAACCTAGCTGGGACACATATATGTGATTATAATACCTTAGCATAACACTTAGCAGTTAAAATTCATTAGCAATTATCCCTTAATCACATCATAGATTCAAGCCCTAATTACAAAACAATGCAATATTCAACCAGATCTAGCATTTCCAAGCACTTAACACATAGAAACAGATCAGATCTAACATTCATTCAAATTACTAAGCACTAAGCCATTGCATCTAACATATATAATTTTACTAAGAATACATCACATCAATAACATAACAACTATAATGCACACAACAACCACAACACATGATATATGTGGTTCACCCCAGCGTGGGGCTACGTCCACCAACTCTTCTCTTCTTTATTATCTTCTCTCAATCTTATACAAGCATAGAGCCACATGAAACCACTCCGCATAAGACATGAGATATGCATGCACCTTGACAGATCCTCCTTCCCCAAGCTAGGTTTAAGCACAAAGCCTTCTTACAATCACTTGCACTTAGCTCTGCAAGTTATTAAAACACACAATAAGAAAAAATTCTTTGCAATCACATAGATCAAACTCTATGGCCTCATTACCCTTAGCACCCTCTCCTACTTACATCACCTAGCTTTCTATTTATACATTACAAAATGGGCCTAAACATGGGTAAACCCATGGGCCAACATCCCATACCCATTACATAAACCCTAAACCCAAAAATTCCCTAAGAAGGAGCCGAGATCCTGTGATATCTGATTTTCCTTGTACTCCGCCTTTGACTAGCCTGTCGAAGTCCAAAAATTGGTCAAACATGACCCAAGTTCACCAAAAGTTGGTCAAGGCCCAACAGGCCCCCAATACTCACTCGTGACTCATCCCAAGTCACTCTTATCTGGATAAATCTACCTCAAATTTCTCGATCTTGGCTCGAGCTGCCTCGACCTATTGCTTCACTAGATCCTCCTGCTTGACGAACTCCTGAATGACCTTCTTGGTGATAGGTCCTTCCAATCGCTGTTCAACTGAGGTGACTACTTGTTCTAGCTATGCACCTTGTCCTTCAATTTCCTCAAAAAGTGTGCAAGCTTCATTCTACACTGGCTGGAGTCACTGTGTTACTTCCATGACCTTAGTTTGAATGGCATGGGCCTGGTGTTGAACCATGCGCTTTTCTTGGGCTCTTTTCATCCTCTTGACCAATGATAGTAGCTTCAACTGTGCTTGTACTGTTCTTGCTTGTTGTTTTTCCTCCTGGAGATGTGGTTCCAGTGTCTTGAGCTCAAGGTCCTCTGCAAGGCACTTGTAGGTCCATGCACTTCGACTGCTGAGTTGTTTGCATTCCAAGGCTAATGCCTTGGTTCTCTCAACCACGTTCCTCACAGTTTCTTCTCTTAGATCTCACACTTCCTGCATAGTGCTTGGCACTGCTTGTAACTACAGTTCGACTATCCTATATTGGAGCTGCTGAATGGATTCGTCAAGCTTTCATACTTGTCTTTCTACTGATTCTTGTTCCATCTGTTCTAAGCCTGTCACAAAGCGAAGTTCTCTAATGACTTCTTATTTAACTCCAATATGCTCTGCGAGTAGCTGTTCCTTATCCTTCTAGATATGCACTCTATCCTCTACAAACTTGACTTGGATGTCATCTCTTTCATGTTGCGCAACCTGATGATGTTCTTTGGATTCCTCTTTTTCTTTCTTTAAGGCCTCTGTGGCCTGCTCTTTTTCCTCCTGGACACAATGAAGGCGAGCTTTGGTCGCATCTGCTATTTGGCAGAGTTGGGTGGGTTTGTCTCCCAAATCCATTCCTTCGGATGACAGGGGCACAATACACACTGCCCGGCTAGATTGGAGGGATTGCTGTACCCCTTTTAGTTCTTCTTCAATTCTTTCATATAGGGTCTCATGTTTGGATTCATTACGTTGTAAGATATCTTTTGAGGTATCTGAGACAACGATGATGATAAAATCTATGTCATCCATCATGAGCACAGTCTGCATATGTGGTTTGGTAGCTTTATAATTCTTCTGTGATGTAGGTTTCATGGGGGAAACCTTTGTTTTAATGGAGGTCTCAACTTCGTTAGTAGGGTCCCTAGGCGGTGTTACTTCACCTTATGTCTACTAGTCTTCTTCTCCTTTATTTTCTTCTTTGTCTACTTCTTTGTATTCTTCTTTGTCTACTTTTTCATCACCTCCCGATGAGTCTAAAGGAGTCTCTTCTGATTCGCTATTCAGCTTCTATACCTCTTCCTTTTTCTTCCTTCTACTACTATTGGGTGAGTCATACTCTTCGCGAGTGACTAGAGGAATTCCAATTAGGTTGGGGTCGGACAATTTTTCCTGGTTGACTTGTACAAGGAGCTCTATAGGCCACTCCTTAGTTATTTCTTCCATGTCCTCCTTAGTGAGCTTGTAGTAAGATTGGAGCTCTTCTTTATGTTCGTCTCCTCGTGCAGTGATATAAATAAAATTTTTATCTGCATGGAACTTCAAAAATGGTCTGAACCTGTGTAGGGTATTCAGTGTCATGCAAAGGGAAGACTCAATAGACCTCTTGAACTACAAGTAATAGGTGTGGAGCACCACATTCGACTGTCATTTTTTAGCCATGTCGCTCGAATACTAGAGCGTGGTGAAATTCACAGCCAAGGGTTCTGATGGATTAATATTAGGGAAGGTCGCACCTTTCGACATCTCCCAAGAAATGAAGGTTATGAGGATAAACAACCAACTAAAATGGAACTCATAGCCTTGATCCTGAGCTTCACAACAATATTTCTCTAACTGGTTGATGATGAAGATCACCCAGTTCATTTGTATCCCTTCCATGCATTTTCCTGCGAGGTCAATGACAAACCCCGTGAGTTGCGTGGGTCTATTCTTCCTTACTAGCTTATCAACAATCAACTGGCAGGCTAGGCACACTGCACCATTCTATATGGAGGCTACCTTGTAGCCCCGCTTCCCCTTTTCTACATCACCACAGGTGTCTTTGATTCTCTTTGCTAGGGTGCGATCTGTAGCCTTTCCTAGATAAAATTCTTGTGGGTCTGGTCCTTGCATGCTTAGTCTGATGATCCTATGGATCAGTGCTGGATCGATGGTGATACACATGTCCAACCACATATAACCACCATGGAAGCACGACAACAANGATTAGCTTAGTTTATTTTATGAAATTTCCATTCTAGATTTAGATTGCAATTTTAATTAGAAGTTTGAGTTTGATTTAATATTTTCATTACAAGTTTCTAATTGTGTGAATTTGCTTACATTATCATAAGAGTGCAATTGAATTAAGTAGAATAATGTTTTCTTATCATTGATGATTAATGCATAGATTGAGAGATCACATGGATTTTCGGGATAGTTGATATTTCTTCTATGATGGCCAAGCTCTCGTTAGATTGCTTGATTCATACTTTCCATTTATCCATAGCAGTTGATATTGAATGTTTCCTCTTGAGTTATCAATAATCGTTAGATTCCATCATGATGTCATAAGACACTGAAGACATAATCATCATCATTATATTTGAAGTTTCTTGTTATTGTAGATTAACAGTAGTTGTTGATTAATCTTTGAATATTGTCATGATACTTCTAATTCAACAGGTTAAGATTTCTCTTTACAGATTAGAAGTAATTATGAATTTTATCTTAAGAATAGAGTTCACTTGCTTAATAGTTTTGATTAGTTTACTTGCTGAATAAGTTTGAATAGGTTAGTTGTTTGCTTGTTTACTTGTTGTTGCTCATTGATTTGAATAGATTGATTAGATTACTCTGCTGTTGCTATTGGTCATTAATTTGAATAGATTAAATAAATTTATTTCTTTTTCTCATTATATTGATTAAGTTAACTTGTGCAAAGTAGGGTTTTCATTTTCTTATTTAGGAACAATCCATCGATCCATTGTTTAAAATTTTCTTAGGGTAATTAGTTTAAGTTCCTTGCTAGGGTTTGCTCATTGATAGTCTTTCCTTAAGTATATTAACCCTTATATAGACCATCTCCTTAGTTAGACTATATTTCCTCTAAATTTTCTGCCTTGGCACATATAGTGCTACAACTCTAAGTTTACTTACCCCAGGTTGACAATTTAATTGAGGGATTTAGTGCATATAGAACGCCCATCATTTTTGGCACCGTTGCCGGGGAGTTGTCTCAAGGTAGGAAATAATTAGGAGATAGATCATTTCTAAACCTTAGCATTAGTTTGGTGGCGGGGGAAATTTAATATGAGAGGTAAGAACCTACACATGTATTATAGCAAGTTCCCCCAAACCCAGTGGTAGTTTTTATTTTTGTTTGATTTCATGAACAAACCTAGTGACCCAAAGGGAAAATATATTAAAACCAAATCAGACCTTTCAACCAAGGTTCCTTCTGACCTTTTCGGGGGAAGGAACATTCCACTCATAAAATCCGCAGGCCGATACCAAAAAGCAGGAGCTAGATCAACCTAAAGAGCTAAAGAAGTCTCTGAAGAGATTAAAATAGGGAGTACTATAGAACAAAAAATTGAAGCATTAGTAATAGTGGGACAGGAACAAGACCACTCAAGCCTTCCGCAAAACCAAACAATACAACCTTTGCTTTCTTAACACCATCAGAAGATCCTAACTTTGAAGATGTCATAGAACCTGAACATGTGAATACTTTGTTTGGTAGTTCAGCCAACATAATTGTTTCCCAAATTGACATAGAAAGTTTGGCATCAATAATCTCAACTGGCTCGAGTAGAGTCCCAAACATCCAAGCAGTCGGAAGACCTTCCCATAAAAGGGATACCTTTCTTAGACAAAAACCTTGGGATAATTTGTTCTCTTCAAGGATAAAACCATCTAGGTACTCTCTTTTTGGAAACCAAACCAGTATGGATGATCGGGAGAATCACAACAATGTAAGACACGAGGAGGGAGAAGAAGCTGGAAACCAAACTGAAACCACCTTAAGGTTTCCAATTTTGGACACCACACAGAATGTCAATATAAAAAACATTCCCCTCTCGACACTGCCCACCTTTTACAGTAAAAGTAGTGAAGACCCAAATACCTTCCTATTTGAGTTTGACATCTTGTGTAGGAGCTACAACTACTTACAATATGCCCATAAACTAAAACTCTTTCCTGACGCCCTCAAGAACTCTGCACTAAGATGGTTCATGGGGTTGGGAGAATCCAATATTAGGTCTTGGAAATCCATGAAAGATATATTCCTTAAGAACTACCAAGATTACTACAAATCCAAGGATTCTCGTAATGATATTTTCAAAATACAATAGTTAGAGGAGGAGAATCCCAAGGATTATATGGAACGGTTTGCTTATATCTCATAGAAATCAAAATACCATGACCTTCCAGATGATGCACTTAGGGATATTTTCCTCAAAGTAATTTCATAGGAATACCTAGAGATACTTAACCTGATGGCATCAGGTGACATCTCCCATAAACCATTTTCCAAAATCTGTGAAATGTGTAAGAATTACTCAAGGAGTAGGGCTAAAACAAGGAAGAATGTCCAAGATTCTTATAGTAGAAACTTAAAACCAATTAGTTCAAGTGGTATCAAAAGAGTAGAGATAGGGAAACTTTTAGAGAACTTCAAGACATATATATTAAGGAAAATAGGTTCCCAGTTGGACACCTTAAATATTAAAAAGAAACAGGAGGAAGAAAATGCAGCAATGAGAATATTTTTTCCAAGATGCAGGAGGAAGCATTCCTCAAGGGAATGCCCATTAGATAACATTTTAGTTTGTGGCTTCTGCACGAAAGACCACTCAACTGAAAAATTCACATCATTACCTAATTGTTTAGCCATATATAGAAGTGGGGATATTGGGGAGTCCTATTATGTACCTAGAAGGCCATGGCAGCCTAAGAATCAACCTACATACCCAGATCTATGGCCTCAAGTTCCACCCTATTATCAACAACCACAACAGTGGAACTCACCAAGTTGGAAAAACTAATCTGCACAGTATCACCATCCTTGGCTTCAAGGATGGAGAGGAGGGAAAAACCAAGGGAACCCTCAAGCTCCACCTGTCCCTATGCCCAACCATCCTTATCCTCATTTTCCACCGAACATCCTGCAACTTTTTCCAGGTTTTGTTCCACCGCCTTTACCTCCTATTCCACAAAAATAACCGCAACAATATCAGAACACAAGCTCCCCAAGAACAACATTATTACCGGCACAACTAGTTCCCAATCCAAATAATAATCCCACTCAACCTCTTCACAATGTTGAGATGTAGGCCTTCCCGACATATGTTATTTATCCTGTTCCATTGTAGGAGATTCAACTGAAGTCAGGAAAATTTCTGGACAGGTAGAGACCTTCAATAGTCATCCAGGAAGAAGAAGAAGAGGAGAGATCCAAACGACCCATGGATGAAACTATGTGGGGAGATGTAATTATTCCTAATAACCAAGAATCCAAGCTTCCCCAAAATGAATCTTCACAAATTACAAAGGCCCCTCCTTGTCCAGAAAGATTTGTGATCGAGAAACCTACCACCTGACCAGAATTTGACATCTTGATTGAATTGAAGCATATTTGTGTCAAGATTCCCTTTCTACAAGCCATTAAGGATATTCCAATCTACAGTAAGGTGGTCAAATAATTGTGTATTCCAGGGAGGAAGCATAAGGATCCTCCAGTAGTACATTTGATAGGAGAACGTTTTGAGTACATATCAGAGCAACCTAAGGTGGAAAAATATGGGAACCTAGGAAACCCCATAGTGACCATAAAAATTAATGAGGTTTCCATTGGGAACACTCTCATAGGCCTAGGGGCAACCATCAATGTTATGACTGTTACTACCTTGGAGGAATTACAGTTAAAACCTCTTCTTAGACCTACCCCAACTATTTTGGAATTAGCAGATAAGACCAGGGTTATACCTGAAGGAAATTGGGATGATATCATAGTTACTTTATCCTCATGGGAGTACCCAATAGAATTTCTTGTCATTCACTCAAAGGATCCTACCAAAGGCCATTCCGTTATTTTAGGAAGACCTTGGTTAGCCACAACCAATGCATTTATTGGTTGTAGAGAGGGAGAAATAGCCATCTCAAATGGACTCTCTATCAAAAATCTCACAATATATCCTCCAAATCAACCTATTATGGAGAATATATGGTAGCTTGAATGTCCATATGAGAATGAGGACTAGGAATAACTCATGTTTCCAAGTGATCATTCCTGGGCACTTCAGGAGCACATAACATAAAATGTTCTATACCAGTTTATTTCTGCTATTACGTGTGTTTATTTTCCACAATCTTTTACATAATTTGAGTACATATTTGGGGAATAATTTCAGGAACAATTGGATCCATCGATTTTGTCTTCAACATCTTTCATCTTCGATATAGACGAGTCTGCCACATCTTATACCATTCCCTACGAGATTAGTCTAGGGGGATTTCTACATATAAACTTCGGACTAGATGTAGACCAACAAAAGCATTTAGTAAGTGTTGGCATAGGGGAAGACCCAGGTTTCAATGCTTCAACAACATACCAACAAAACCTTAAATACCGGCCCTTTCGGCAACACCTGTGAAGCAGATGAAGTCTCACCCGAGGTAGGGGCAGGGGTGGTTGCAGGACTCAGATGTTTGTAACCTAGCCGGGACACATATCTGTGATTATAATACCTTAGCATAACACTTAGCAGTTAAAATTCATTATAAATTGTCCCTTAATCACATCATAGATTCAAGCCCTAATTACAAAACAATGCAATATTCAACCAGATCTAGCATTTCCAAGCACTTAGCACATAGAAACAGATCAGATCTAACATTCATTCAAATTACTAAGCACTAAGCCATTGCATCTAACATATATAATTGTACTAAGAATACATCACATCAATAACATAACAACTATAATGCACACAACAACCACAACACATGATATATGTGGTTCACCCTAGCGTGGGGCTACATCCACCAACTCTTCTCTTCTTTATTATCTTCTCTCAATCTTATACAAGCATAGAGCCACATGAACCCACTCCGCATAAGACATGAGATATGCATGCACCTTGCCAGATCCTCCTTCCCCAAGCTAGGTTTAAGCACAAATCCTTCTTACAATCACTTGCACTTAGCTCTGCAAGTTATTAAAACACACAATAAGAAAAAATTCTTTGTAATCACATAGATCAAACTCTATGGCCTCATTACCCTTAGCACCCTCTCCTACTTACATCACCTAGATTTCTATTTATACATTACAAAATGGGCCTAAACATGGGTAAACCCATGGGACAACATCCCATACCCATTACATAAACCCCAAACCCAAAAGTTCCCTAAGAAGGGGCCGAGATCCTGTGATATCTAATTTTCCTTGTACTCCGCCTTTGACTAGCCTGTCGAAGTCCAAAAATTGGTCAAACGTGACCCAAGTTCACCAAAATTTGGTCAAGGCCCAACAGGCCCCCAATACTCACTCGTGACTCATCCCAAGTCACTCTTATCTGGATAAATCTACCTCAAATTCCTCGATCTTGGCTCGAGCTGCCTCGACCTATTGCTTCACTAGATCCTCCTGCTCAACGAACTCCTGAATGACCTTCTTGGTGATAGGTCCTTCCAATCGCTGTTCAACTGAGGTGACTACTTGTTCTAGCTATGCACCTTGTCCTTCAATTTCCTCAAAAAGTGTGCAAGCTTCATTCTACACTGGCTGGAGTCACTGTGTTACTTCCATGACCTTAGTTTGAATGGCATGGGCCTGGTGTTGAACCATGCGCTTTTCTTGGGCTCTTTTCATCCTCTTGACCAATGATAGTAGCTTCAACTGTGCTTGTACTGTTCTTGCTTGTTGTTTTTCCTCCTGGAGATGTGGTTCCAGTGTCTTGAGCTCAAGGTCCTCTGCAAGGCACTTGTAGGTCCATGCACTTCGACTGCTGAGTTGTTTGCATTCCAAGGCTAATGCCTTGGTTCTCTCAACCACGTTCCTCACAGTTTCTTCTCTTAGATCTCACACTTCCTGCATAGTGCTTGGCACTGCTTGTAACTACAGTTCGACTATCCTATATTGGAGCTGCTGAATGGATTCGTCAAGCTTTCATACTTGTCTTTCTACTGATTCTTGTTCCATCTGTTCTAAGCCTGTCACAAAGCGAAGTTCTCTAATGACTTCTTATTTAACTCCAATATGCTCTGCGAGTAGCTGTTCCTTATCCTTCTAGATATGCACTCTATCCTCTACAAACTTGACTTGGATGTCATCTCTTTCATGTTGCGCAACCTGATGATGTTCTTTGGATTCCTCTTTTTCTTTCTTTAAGGCCTCTGTGGCCTGCTCTTTTTCCTCCTGGACACAATGAAGGCGAGCTTTGGTCGCATCTGCTATTTGGCAGAGTTGGGTGGGTTTGTCTCCCAAATCCATTCCTTCGGATGACAGGGGCACAATACACACTGCCCGGCTAGATTGGAGGGATTGCTGTACCCCTTTTAGTTCTTCTTCAATTCTTTCATATAGGGTCTCATGTTTGGATTCATTACGTTGTAAGATATCTTTTGAGGTATCTGAGACAACGATGATGATAAAATCTATGTCATCCATCATGAGCACAGTCTGCATATGTGGTTTGGTAGCTTTATAATTCTTCTGTGATGTAGGTTTCATGGGGGAAACCTTTGTTTTAATGGAGGTCTCAACTTCGTTAGTAGGGTCCCTAGGCGGTGTTACTTCACCTTATGTCTACTAGTCTTCTTCTCCTTTATTTTCTTCTTTGTCTACTTCTTTGTATTCTTCTTTGTCTACTTTTTCATCACCTCCCGATGAGTCTAAAGGAGTCTCTTCTGATTCGCTATTCAGCTTCTATACCTCTTCCTTTTTCTTCCTTCTACTACTATTGGGTGAGTCATACTCTTCGCGAGTGACTAGAGGAATTCCAATTAGGTTGGGGTCGGACAATTTTTCCTGGTTGACTTGTACAAGGAGCTCTATAGGCCACTCCTTAGTTATTTCTTCCATGTCCTCCTTAGTGAGCTTGTAGTAAGATTGGAGCTCTTCTTTATGTTCGTCTCCTCGTGCAGTGATATAAATAAAATTTTTATCTGCATGGAACTTCAAAAATGGTCTGAACCTGTGTAGGGTATTCAGTGTCATGCAAAGGGAAGACTCAATAGACCTCTTGAACTACAAGTAATAGGTGTGGAGCACCACATTCGACTGTCATTTTTTAGCCATGTCGCTCGAATACTAGAGCGTGGTGAAATTCACAGCCAAGGGTTCTGATGGATTAATATTAGGGAAGGTCGCACCTTTCGACATCTCCCAAGAAATGAAGGTTATGAGGATAAACAACCAACTAAAATGGAACTCATAGCCTTGATCCTGAGCTTCACAACAATATTTCTCTAACTGGTTGATGATGAAGATCACCCAGTTCATTTGTATCCCTTCCATGCATTTTCCTGCGAGGTCAATGACAAACCCCGTGAGTTGCGTGGGTCTATTCTTCCTTACTAGCTTATCAACAATCAACTGGCAGGCTAGGCACACTGCACCATTCTATATGGAGGCTACCTTGTAGCCCCGCTTCCCCTTTTCTACATCACCACAGGTGTCTTTGATTCTCTTTGCTAGGGTGCGATCTGTAGCCTTTCCTAGATAAAATTCTTGTGGGTCTGGTCCTTGCATGCTTAGTCTGATGATCCTATGGATCAGTGCTGGATCGATGGTGATACACATGTCCAACCACATATAACCACCATGGAAGCACGACAACAA
>JZKD02S0693886.1:0-15253 GCA_000966675.3 Picea glauca
CGACTATTGCAGTTCTTTTTGTTATTTGCCGAAGACCTCTGAACTTGGTAGGGCCATCAATGCCCACATCATCGTCGCTGCTTATTACAGTGATCATTGCCTGGTATTCAGAGTACATTCCATTGCATAATTGTATTTTTCCTTTATCATTTACTGCCCCTGAGGGCGCTGCAGTTGTCTACACCAACACTTCCATCATCTTTTTTCAGAGTTACATCACACGAGCATGGGGCATGCCCGCCTCGTTTGTACACAGTTGTATATTGTTCATTCACGTCTCTTAGAAGGTCGAGATACGGGTTCCGTTTTCCTCCAACGGATCATTCCGAAGGGTCTCACTATTGCTTTCCCTTACAACCACAGTATCAGTAGAAGAAACATTGATGGATTTCGGCTATACGTATGCTCCTAACCTCATCCATCAGGGGGCATCTGTTATCACTGAAATTTCGTCTGCACACGGCGACAAGAACTCCACATCATCAAAACAACAATGAAGTCATTCATGGAACTGAATTAAGTCCACAGCATTCCAGAAAGGTCAAAAAACCATACAAAGTAACCAAAAATTAAAGAGCGCTTTACAGCAGTAGGGTGCGCGCGCGTATGCGCGGGACAAAAACGTGTTTCGCGCGTGTGAGCGCACCCGACGTGTGACTGTTCACATAAAAATCCGTGCATTTGCTAATGCGGCGCATTAATTTCTTAAGTCGGCCTCCCGACCGCTTGTGGACCGGCCCCCAAGACGATTTGACCCTCAGATCAGGGTCGGCTCTGCAAATTCGGCGAATTTATGGCTTAAGTGAACCCTAAACATGTCCGTATTTACACCGGAAGCTGGTTACGTGACCGCCTGGAAAATGCTATAAATAGACGTGAAGACTCATTGTTTCAGCAGAGAATTCCCAGCAAAGTTACGCTGTCCAGATTCAGAGCTCAGTCATTTTGACAAGCCACCCATGTACGGCCTAACTTAGAGTTCTTTCACTGTTCATTTCTGTCCTGCTCATTTTGTAATGAAAGCACAAACTTGAGAGCCCCGAAGGACCTTCCGTTGGAGGGATAGGGAACCTTTATCTCTGCCCTCAGCGTGTACTCTGGTTTCGCTAATAGATCAAGCTTTGAAACCATTGTGGACTCCCTTGACTCATGCTTCATGTTTTTGTTTATTTTTGAATCGTTATTTGCTTACAGCTGTTAGTTAGATTGTATTCTGTTTTTGTTTTCTGTTTGTTGTTAACCCTTGCTGCTACAGATGTTCTGCCTTGGTGAACCCAACAAGGCATGCAGAACGGTCTCCTTTTTGCTCACCTGCTGACAGATTGACCGAGAACAATCCCAATGGCCGAACTCTCAGCCAATATTGATCCTTCACCTACTTCTCCATCTAGGATAAATACTCTATCATCCGACGAGGGATAGCAGAATTCCAAGTCACTAGAACATACAAGAAATTCCCCTGCTAAGGAACTAAGACAACCTTCCATGGAACACCTCTATACGACAGGAAGCTTAGGTAATAATCTGCCCTGGGGAGATCAATAGATTCCTGAACCAGTAGATGAAGTCACCGACATACAGGAAATTGCTTATGACAGGAAAAATAAAGCTATGATGAGAAGAACATGCAAGAAAAGTAAGCTCATGCTCGATAACATCATGTTCATAACTAGAGAGGAGACATTATTTGACACATAAAGTGATAAGATGACTGAGCTAATCCGAGAAGGGATGGCCATAACCGATGCCACTTTAGACAAGGAAAAAATAGATGAAAGAGAGGTAGCCTCCATGAAGAAAGAGTTGGACCATTTGTGACATCAAGAGAAGTATTACCAAAATTCAACACAGGCAGTGGTACTCTTAAAGTGTGAGTTCTGAGAGATGTATGCATAATTCACAAGAGAAAGAGACCTCTTCGTCACTCGCATAACTGATTTCCAAGAAGATTCCCTTATGGGGACGACAACCTATAAAGACATGCATCGATGGCATGAGAAGGCACATCAAGCCTTGGAACAGATAGACTACATCAGAGAAGTGTAGAAGGGCCAAGATATAGAAGAGCATGGCATCTGAGTTCTCATGGACAACATCATCGCCCAAATAAGGCATCCAAACAGTAGGTAAGCATGGTCTAGGAACCTTGGAGAAAAATGTAGGAAAGATGGGAAGAATGTGAGAAAAGTTGGGAGAAAATTAATCAGGAAATGAGGAATACCGACTTTCCAAAGTTTAGCCAACCGAAGGATTTCACTGATTTATGTGACATAGCTAAGCGGCATGCAAAGCAAGACCAAGCGTACGAAATGGAGATTTCACAAGTTTCAAGCATGATCCCGGGTCAAGTGAAGAAGTTCATGGAGATTTCAATTAAATCTCTCACAGTCTTACAAGGCTTGAGTGTCAGACTAATCAAGTACAAATAATAGGAAATTGAGATGAAGGAGTTCCTCTCCACTCCAATGGATTAACAAAGGTTCCCATATGCAAATATATGTGAATATCTTTTCTGCAGATGGTCAGAATACGAGAAGAACAATCCACTTCAGTAAAATGACCAGATGATGTCAAGAGAAGCAAAAGAGAACATATAGATAAAGTCTTCCACGTGTCATTTTCTTGACTTAACACAAGTTAGTAGCTATTTTTAGTTTAGATTTATTTTATAAATAAGAGAATCGACCTTGATATTGAGGTCGATGCTTTTTGAGAGAAAACCTTTTTCTGGAATATTGTAAGAGAATTATTTATGTGCAAGTTACTTTAATTAAGAAGTAAGAACCAAAGACAATTCTTTCATCTGAAGCATAAAAGTGATTGGACCGAGGGGGATTATCTATGTCTTCGAATTCAATACTTGTTGTTGTATTGAGTAAGATTTGTTGTATATTTTATTTAATTTATCTTATAATGTTGAGATAGTTATTTTATTCTAGTTGATGAATAGAAATTGATTGTGTTAACATGTGATTGATAATAGAGCATTGAAAATTACTTTTTCTGCACTAACTTCTTGCCACATATATATTTTCTTTTTGTAATTTTTATCTCAGACGATGTTGAATGTCTACAAGTTGAAATGGTATTATTTCTAGTTTGAAGTAGTTTATATCTTATTGGTCTGCATGCTAAGGTATAAAGGTTATCCCAAAACCCAACTTTCTCCAATGTAGATTAACTTCCCTTTGTCATTCAGTTTAAGATCCATCTTTCTTTTGTCGCAAATGTTAGAAAAGAACCAAAAAGAGAATTTCATAGCCCGAGGAAAGGTTTCATAGAAAAGACATATCTATCAGTCACAATTAAAGCCCATCGATAATTCTAGCCAGATCACAAATCTGGAGAACCTTACCACTCATCAAATGATTATGAGTCTAATTGGACCTATTAAGAGGGTTTGGTTCTTATTGTTGATTTAAAGGGATCTCAGACCCCTCAATAGAATTGGTACTGGAAGGAGGGGGGCGAATGAATGGCTAACAATATTTCTGATAATATATATTGTAAAGCATATAGATTCAAAACAACCCACATGCATGGCTAGTCATTCTCAAGACAACCCACATACAAAGAGTACTCACACTATGAGTAAATCACCTCAACAAGAAGAGGAATAACACATGTACCCTAAAATACATTATGCTCTTCCCCACAATGAGTTAAATAAGTTCAAAACAATCACCAAAGCTTATGCCCGACAGATTGGAGCATTACCTTTAGATCCTTTACTTACTCAAAGAAAACAAATACGTAGACCAGTTGTTGACATGCCTGACGAAGTATTCATTCACACAGTAGAAGATCTGATATATTTTTCCCTCACAGAGATCGAACAACCCCTTAATATGATACCCAAAACACCAGCTGGTAACTACTGTGAAACTGACGATTTTGAATCTGAAGAGGAGGAGTATAACTCAAGTTGCTCAGGTTCTGAATCAGAAGACATGGGGGATAATAATGATAACAACAGAGGTCAGACTAGAGATAATCAACCATGGTTGGAAAAAGATGATTTTGAAATTCTAGGATGGGTACATAACCTACCCAGACATCCAGAAAAACTATTTCCTATATTTGACCCCGAAACCTCCGTATTGTTTGAAGACCATATTAAGAAGTTCATATTAGCTATAAGTTTAATGAATTTGCAACATGAAGATTTGGTATGCATAATTTTCCCTTATACCTTTGAAAATTCAGCCTCGACTTGGTATTTCAACATACCAATCGGTTCAATAACTACTTGGACAAAGTTTCAAAAGG
This sequence comes from Picea glauca, assembly GCA_000966675.3. Classification (NCBI taxonomy): domain Eukaryota; kingdom Viridiplantae; phylum Streptophyta; class Pinopsida; order Pinales; family Pinaceae; genus Picea; species Picea glauca. The sequence continues at coordinate 4,270 of JZKD02S0693886.1, forward strand.
ATTTCTTGTATGAATTTGCTGAGGAAACTACTACAAGAGCTTTAATGGTTGAACTTTTCACTCCCACTATGAGTCCGAAAGAAAAGGTCAAAGATTTCAACCAAAGGTTCACCACCATTTTGAATAAATTCCAACCTGAGGCTAAACCCTCTCAAAAGTTGCAAATTCAAGTATATGCTAATGCTCGCCTAACTTCTAATTCCATGTTCGTAAAAAGGATTGCCAAACATACTTTAGCTGAAAATTTTGAAGAAGCTAAAACAATTGAATTCCAAATGAAAGGATGCATTTTCCAGGTCTTTAATCCTTTCTTTTAACTTAGCATTTTCAACTTCCAATCCATCACTAGAATTGTCAAGAGCATCCCAAGTTTCCCTTTCGATTTTAGAGATTTGGGACGACCACATGTCCTTCAAGTTGACCTCTGAGTGAGATTTTCCCTTTTTTCATTTTTCTAATCACCTCTTTCTACAATCATTTTTTTAGACTCCTTATAAAAAATAACACTTTGAAAAATGAAGGATTCTTCTTCACTAAAAGTCTCATTTGCAACGACTTCCAATAAAGAATTTTGTTGAGTTATATTTTCTGGTTGTTCCATCACAGAAAATATTTTCTCAATATCCACCTCTAGCTCCATGTCATTTAGAGAAAATCTTTGGATGTCATTTTCTATAAGGTTATCCTCTTCCTCTTGTACTAAGTTCTTCCTTTTCTTTCTCACAAGGAGCTTATGCGAATTATTGATTTTCCGAGGGGGAGGATTCTTCTCTCGTCGCCACTTGAACTACTGTTGACAATATTTCTAACTGGGTGATCCGTTGGAGCATTGCTCCGGGATGTGGTGTTTTTGGGAGCAACAACTGGAGATTGGGTGCTCCTTTCATTGGGACCCTTTCCTTTTTGCCTATAAAACTCATTAGTACTGAGTACTATTTCTAGGTCACTAACTTCTTGTACATGAGTACTTTGGTTGTTACCTTCTTCTTCTTCATTCAAAATATCCTGGATGAATGAGTTACCAAATCCCATTGAAAGCATGTGTTCTACAAATATTTTGTTAGGATCAAAGCCCTTTATATTTCCAACATACTTTAAATTCATATTGTTGAAATGGCTTGCAAACTCGTCAATTTTATTTATGTTTCTAAACATGAAATCTCCAATCTTCCATGGCAAGGGGATAAATTGATTTTTCCTTTTTTCATGGAAAAAATGTAGCCAGAAGTTGTATTGCCTTGCCACCTTTGTAATGAATAATTTGTCGGATACATGATATGGAAGAAAAAATGATTTTATTTGGAACAAAATATCCTTATGACACTGTGATTTTCCATTTGTTCTATCGTTCCCTTTTTCTCTAAGAATCTGTTAGCCTGATTAGATATTCTTGAGGTATTTTCACCCAACAACAACCTTTTGAAGACTGAGACAAAATCATTGTAAACTTCATAAAAACATAGAGGGGTCTTATGTCTCCACAGTGCCTAATACCATAAGGTAACTGGATCTATTTCACAGTTCACCCTCTTACTTATGGTCAAGTTTGGAAATTGACAACAATACACTATAGACAATACCATATAGGAAGCCATAAAGAATCTTTTGTCCCTTTTATAGTGTGATAACTGGGATGAGATTTCGAAAAAAATCAATTTTCCCTAGTCAAAGATGGCATGTTCTTTCACTGTAAAATATAAAATATATAAAATCATGTGAGAGATAGTAGCAATGATTTCCTGGCCTGTCAACCTGGTGAACAACCATGCAATTTCACGAAAGGGGTTTTTAAAAGAGTCGACCTGGATCCTGGTTATGCCTTCTGGAATAGATGCATAATTATCCAAATATTCAGGTAGGAGGTCAAGGCCATTGGTATGTTTCTTCAAAAAATCTCTGCAGTCTTCTCCTTTGTAGGTAAGTGTCATCTCTGGGAGCTTCAACATCTTGCGAAAAAGTTGCGGTGAAAGGGAAATCGGGGAATGATCTTGGAGTTGTATAATTCTTTTGCTTGGCACATACTTCTCCATGCACCATGCAACAAGTTCTTTATAGTCAAAAACCTTAGGAACACACCCTGCATGAGAGATTTTGGATGCCCAAATTACGTCTTTCTGTGCAAGAGGAGAGGAATAATATGAATATGCTCTGGACCACTGAAAGTTCCGGTCTTCACAACCAAAGATATTTAAAGTATCACCAAAAAATTGTTGTCTAGTTGTTGCTGCCATTAGGTTGACGATAGTATTTTTTTAGCTGGATAATAACTTGAAATAAATATTTTCAGAGAGATGACAATAATATAATCCCTTGGAAAATGACGATTTAATGCAATTTATTGAGTAATCTCCTCGAGTCTTTTTCCATTAATGACGATCCTTTCATAGCCTGCAGAATCAATTGTTAGCATTAAACAACACTTAATGCATATTGGGAAAAGCATGATAATGGTGGGGACGAACGAGAGCAATTTTGGATATGAAACTTTTCATGAACCCGTGAACCCGTGGTTATGGATGATAAAAAATAAGTTAAGTGTAGAATGGTGGTCAGTCGGACTTGCATGCAAGAGAAATAAAATACTTTAGGGGCTTGAGATCCACGACAAATATGATGGTCATAATGTAGATCATGGAACTTTGGGTCGGTCGGTCGAACTTTGGGTCAATCGGTTATAATGTAGAAAATGGTTGAGTATAATGTTGCAAGGCGGTTGGTCGAACTTATGACATAGGCAATTGGATGGAGATGAAAGTCTGTGAACCCACCTACCCACGAACACGCTGATTTTTTAAATACGATTAAGTATGGTAACTAGAAAGGGATAGAAGAAGGGAAAAATGAAAGAGGAAAAGAGGGAAACAAGGGTAGGTATAGAAAAAGAAAAATAAATGGAAAAGAGAAGTTGGGAAAATAGAATGAAAAATAAAATTTTGGAAATGGAAAATTATTTCACTGGTGAAAGTTTACAGAAGTATACATACCCTACCCTACCCTACTCATATTAATGTGATATAATTGATGATAACATGTGATTAATAGCTTGCTTATGACTATCAAATTGTATACTATAATTTCTTTGTTTACACAATCTCTTTTTTTGGTTTTGTTCACGAAGAGAGAGATTGCTTGAACACAACAATTCGAAGTAGTCAACACCCACGTTACTTTCTAGATCACTAGCCAAAGAAAGTATGGTCATTCAATTCCCACATTACTTTCCAGATGAGTAGCCAAGAAAGTATTGTCATTCCATTAATATAAGAACGCAAGGCAAGTCAAATGCAAGATAGTCTAATCTTATCAATAAATAAAGAGAATTTGATACGTGGATACTTCAAGTTCCGTATTATAATTTGGTGCTCGGAACCATACCTCAACTTTTACGTCACGTGTCTATTAGATTTCTCCCTACCAAGTTGCAATATCAACATTTTCTGCAACTTGGATTATGACACTTAGGACTTAAGTACCGTGATTTTGACATTGAAGTCTTGTGCTTCTAAAAACAATTTCCCAAGGAAATGTTTTTACATTTTGGATCTATTTATTTTCACTAAGTANCCTCATCCATCAGGGGGCATCTGTTATCACTGAAATTTCGTCTGCACACGGCGACAAGAACTCCACATCATCAAAACAACAATGAAGTCATTCATGGAACTGAATTAAGTCCACAACATTCCAGAAAGGTCAAAAAACCATACAAAGTAACCAAAAATTAAAGAGCGCTTTACAGCAGTACGGTGCACGCGCGTATGCGCGGGACAAAAACGTGTTTCGCACGCGTGAGCGTGCCCGACGTGCGACTGCTCACATAAAAATCCGCGCATTTGCTAATGCGGTGCATTAATTGCTTAAGTCGGCCTCCCGACCGCTTGTGGACCGGCCCCCAAGACGATTTGACCCTCAGATCAGGGTCGGCTCTGCAAATTCGGCGAATTTATGGCTTAAGTGAACCCTAAACAGGTCTGTGTTTACACCGGAAGCTGGTTACGTGACCGCCTGGAAAATGCTATAAATAGACGTGAAGACTCATTGTTTCAGCAGAGAATTCCCAGCAAAGTTACGCTGTCCAGATTCAGAGCTCAGTCATTTTGACAAGCCACCCATGTACGGCCTAACTTAGAGTTCTTTCACTGTTCATTTCTGTCCTGCTCATTTTGTAATGAAAGCACAAACTTGAGAGCCCCGAAGGACCTTCCGTTGGAGGGATAGGGAACCTTTATCTCTGCCCTCAGCGTGTACTCTGGTTTCGCTAATAGATCAAGCTTTGAAAGCATTGTGGACTCCCTTGACTCATGCTTCATGTTTTTGTTTATTTTTGAATCGTTATTTGCTTACAGTTGTTAGTTAGATTGTATTATGTTTTTGTTTTCTGTTTGTTGTTAACCCTTGCTGCTACAGATATTCTGCCTTGGTGAACCCAACAAGGCATGCAGAACGGTCTCCTTTTTTCTCACCTGCTGACAGATTGACCGAGAACAATCCCAATGGCCGAACTCTCAGCCAATATTGATCCTTCACCTACTTCTCCATCTAGGATAAATACTCTATCATCCGACGAGGGACAGCAGAATTCCAAGTCACTAGAACATACAAGAAATTTCCTTGCTAAGGAACTAAGACAACCTTCCATGGAACACCTCTATACGATAGGAAGCTTAGGTAATAATCTGCCCTAGGGAGATCAATAGATTCCTGAACCAGTAGATGAAGTCACCGACATACAGGAAATTGCTTATGACAGGAAAAATAAAGCTATGATGAGAAGAACATGCAAGAAAAGTAATCTCATGCTCGATAACATCATGTTCATAACTAGAGAGGAGACATTATTTGACACATAAAGTGATAAGATGACTGAGCTAATCCGAGAAGGGATGGCCATAACCGATGCCACTTTAGACAAGGAAAAAATAGATGAAAGAGAGGTAGCCTCCATGAAGAAAGAGTTGGACCATTTGTGACATCAAGAGAAGTATTACCAAAATTCAACACAGGCAGTGGTACTCTTAAAGTGTGAGTTCTGAGAGATGTATGCATAATTCACAAGAGAAAGAGACCTCTTCGTCACTCGCATAACTGATTTCCAAGAAGATTCCCTTATGGGGACGACAACCTATAAAGACATGCATCGATGGCATGAGAAGGCACATCAAGCCTTGGAACAGATAGACTACATCAGAGAAGTGTAGAAGGGCCAAGATATAGAAGAGCATGGCATCTGAGTTCTCATGGACAACATCATCGCCCAAATAAGGCATCCAAACAGTAGGTAAGCATGGTCTAGGAACCTTGGAGAAAAATGTAGGAAAGATGGGAAGAATGTGAGAAAAGTTGGGAGAAAATTAATCAGGAAATGAGGAATACCGACTTTCCAAAGTTTAGCCAACCGAAGGATTTCACTGATTTATGTGACATAGCTAAGCGGCATGCAAAGCAAGACCAAGCGTACGAAATGGAGATTTCACAAGTTTCAAGCATGATCCCGGGTCAAGTGAAGAAGTTCATGGAGATTTCAATTAAATCTCTCACAGTCTTACAAGGCTTGAGTGTCAGACTAATCAAGTACAAATAATAGGAAATTGAGATGAAGGAGTTCCTCTCCACTCCAATGGATTAACAAAGGTTCCCATATGCAAATATATGTGAATATCTTTTCTGCAGATGGTCAGAATACGAGAAGAACAATCCACTTCAGTAAAATGACCAGATGATGTCAAGAGAAGCAAAAGAGAACATATAGATAAAGTCTTCCACGTGTCATTTTCTTGACTTAACACAAGTTAGTAGCTATTTTTAGTTTAGATTTATTTTATAAATAAGAGAATCGACCTTGATATTGAGGTCGATGCTTTTTGAGAGAAAACCTTTTTCTGGAATATTGTAAGAGAATTATTTATGTGCAAGTTACTTTAATTAAGAAGTAAGAACCAAAGACAATTCTTTCATCTGAAGCATAAAAGTGATTGGACCGAGGGGGATTATCTATGTCTTCGAATTCAATACTTGTTGTTGTATTGAGTAAGATTTGTTGTATATTTTATTTAATTTATCTTATAATGTTGAGATAGTTATTTTATTCTAGTTGATGAATAGAAATTGATTGTGTTAACATGTGATTGATAATAGAGCATTGAAAATTACTTTTTCTGCACTAACTTCTTGCCACATATATATTTTCTTTTTGTAATTTTTATCTCAGACGATGTTGAATGTCTACAAGTTGAAATGGTATTATTTCTAGTTTGAAGTAGTTTATATCTTATTGGTCTGCATGCTAAGGTATAAAGGTTATCCCAAAACCCAACTTTCTCCAATGTAGATTAACTTCCCTTTGTCATTCAGTTTAAGATCCATCTTTCTTTTGTCGCAAATGTTAGAAAAGAACCAAAAAGAGAATTTCATAGCCCGAGGAAAGGTTTCATAGAAAAGACATATCTATCAGTCACAATTAAAGCCCATCGATAATTCTAGCCAGATCACAAATCTGGAGAACCTTACCACTCATCAAATGATTATGAGTCTAATTGGACCTATTAAGAGGGTTTGGTTCTTATTGTTGATTTAAAGGGATCTCAGACCCCTCAATAGAATTGGTACTGGAAGGAGGGGGGCGAATGAATGGCTAACAATATTTCTGATAATATATATTGTAAAGCATATAGATTCAAAACAACCCACATGCATGGCTAGTCATTCTCAAGACAACCCACATACAAAGAGTACTCACACTATGAGTAAATCACCTCAACAAGAAGAGGAATAACACATGTACCCTAAAATACATTATGCTCTTCCCCACAATGAGTTAAATAAGTTCAAAACAATCACCAAAGCTTATGCCCGACAGATTGGAGCATTACCTTTAGATCCTTTACTTACTCAAAGAAAACAAATACGTAGACCAGTTGTTGACATGCCTGACGAAGTATTCATTCACACAGTAGAAGATCTGATATATTTTTCCCTCACAGAGATCGAACAACCCCTTAATATGATACCCAAAACACCAGCTGGTAACTACTGTGAAACTGACGATTTTGAATCTGAAGAGGAGGAGTATAACTCAAGTTGCTCAGGTTCTGAATCAGAAGACATGGGGGATAATAATGATAACAACAGAGGTCAGACTAGAGATAATCAACCATGGTTGGAAAAAGATGATTTTGAAATTCTAGGATGGGTACATAACCTACCCAGACATCCAGAAAAACTATTTCCTATATTTGACCCCGAAACCTCCGTATTGTTTGAAGACCATATTAAGAAGTTCATATTAGCTATAAGTTTAATGAATTTGCAACATGAAGATTTGGTATGCATAATTTTCCCTTATACCTTTGAAAATTCAGCCTCGACTTGGTATTTCAACATACCAATCGGTTCAATAACTACTTGGACAAAGTTTCAAAAGGATTTCTTGTATGAATTTGCTGAGGAAACTACTACAAGAGCTTTAATGGTTGAACTTTTCACTCCCACTATGAGTCCGAAAGAAAAGGTCAAAGATTTCAACCAAAGGTTCACCACCATTTTGAATAAATTCCAACCTGAGGCTAAACCCTCTCAAAAGTTGCAAATTCAAGTATATGCTAATGCTCGCCTAACTTCTAATTCCATGTTCGTAAAAAGGATTGCCAAACATACTTTAGCTGAAAATTTTGAAGAAGCTAAAACAATTGAATTCCAAATGAAAGGATGCATTTTCCAGGTCTTTAATCCTTTCTTTTAACTTAGCATTTTCAACTTCCAATCCATCACTAGAATTGTCAAGAGCATCCCAAGTTTCCCTTTCGATTTTAGAGATTTGGGACGACCACATGTCCTTCAAGTTGACCTCTGAGTGAGATTTTCCCTTTTTTCATTTTTCTAATCACCTCTTTCTACAATCATTTTTTTAGACTCCTTATAAAAAATAACACTTTGAAAAATGAAGGATTCTTCTTCACTAAAAGTCTCATTTGCAACGACTTCCAATAAAGAATTTTGTTGAGTTATATTTTCTGGTTGTTCCATCACAGAAAATATTTTCTCAATATCCACCTCTAGCTCCATGTCATTTAGAGAAAATCTTTGGATGTCATTTTCTATAAGGTTATCCTCTTCCTCTTGTACTAAGTTCTTCCTTTTCTTTCTCACAAGGAGCTTATGCGAATTATTGATTTTCCGAGGGGGAGGATTCTTCTCTCGTCGCCACTTGAACTACTGTTGACAATATTTCTAACTGGGTGATCCGTTGGAGCATTGCTCCGGGATGTGGTGTTTTTGGGAGCAACAACTGGAGATTGGGTGCTCCTTTCATTGGGACCCTTTCCTTTTTGCCTATAAAACTCATTAGTACTGAGTACTATTTCTAGGTCACTAACTTCTTGTACATGAGTACTTTGGTTGTTACCTTCTTCTTCTTCATTCAAAATATCCTGGATGAATGAGTTACCAAATCCCATTGAAAGCATGTGTTCTACAAATATTTTGTTAGGATCAAAGCCCTTTATATTTCCAACATACTTTAAATTCATATTGTTGAAATGGCTTGCAAACTCGTCAATTTTATTTATGTTTCTAAACATGAAATCTCCAATCTTCCATGGCAAGGGGATAAATTGATTTTTCCTTTTTTCATGGAAAAAATGTAGCCAGAAGTTGTATTGCCTTGCCACCTTTGTAATGAATAATTTGTCGGATACATGATATGGAAGAAAAAATGATTTTATTTGGAACAAAATATCCTTATGACACTGTGATTTTCCATTTGTTCTATCGTTCCCTTTTTCTCTAAGAATCTGTTAGCCTGATTAGATATTCTTGAGGTATTTTCACCCAACAACAACCTTTTGAAGACTGAGACAAAATCATTGTAAACTTCATAAAAACATAGAGGGGTCTTATGTCTCCACAGTGCCTAATACCATAAGGTAACTGGATCTATTTCACAGTTCACCCTCTTACTTATGGTCAAGTTTGGAAATTGACAACAATACACTATAGACAATACCATATAGGAAGCCATAAAGAATCTTTTGTCCCTTTTATAGTGTGATAACTGGGATGAGATTTCGAAAAAAATCAATTTTCCCTAGTCAAAGATGGCATGTTCTTTCACTGTAAAATATAAAATATATAAAATCATGTGAGAGATAGTAGCAATGATTTCCTGGCCTGTCAACCTGGTGAACAACCATGCAATTTCACGAAAGGGGTTTTTAAAAGAGTCGACCTGGATCCTGGTTATGCCTTCTGGAATAGATGCATAATTATCCAAATATTCAGGTAGGAGGTCAAGGCCATTGGTATGTTTCTTCAAAAAATCTCTGCAGTCTTCTCCTTTGTAGGTAAGTGTCATCTCTGGGAGCTTCAACATCTTGCGAAAAAGTTGCGGTGAAAGGGAAATCGGGGAATGATCTTGGAGTTGTATAATTCTTTTGCTTGGCACATACTTCTCCATGCACCATGCAACAAGTTCTTTATAGTCAAAAACCTTAGGAACACACCCTGCATGAGAGATTTTGGATGCCCAAATTACGTCTTTCTGTGCAAGAGGAGAGGAATAATATGAATATGCTCTGGACCACTGAAAGTTCCGGTCTTCACAACCAAAGATATTTAAAGTATCACCAAAAAATTGTTGTCTAGTTGTTGCTGCCATTAGGTTGACGATAGTATTTTTTTAGCTGGATAATAACTTGAAATAAATATTTTCAGAGAGATGACAATAATATAATCCCTTGGAAAATGACGATTTAATGCAATTTATTGAGTAATCTCCTCGAGTCTTTTTCCATTAATGACGATCCTTTCATAGCCTGCAGAATCAATTGTTAGCATTAAACAACACTTAATGCATATTGGGAAAAGCATGATAATGGTGGGGACGAACGAGAGCAATTTTGGATATGAAACTTTTCATGAACCCGTGAACCCGTGGTTATGGATGATAAAAAATAAGTTAAGTGTAGAATGGTGGTCAGTCGGACTTGCATGCAAGAGAAATAAAATACTTTAGGGGCTTGAGATCCACGACAAATATGATGGTCATAATGTAGATCATGGAACTTTGGGTCGGTCGGTCGAACTTTGGGTCAATCGGTTATAATGTAGAAAATGGTTGAGTATAATGTTGCAAGGCGGTTGGTCGAACTTATGACATAGGCAATTGGATGGAGATGAAAGTCTGTGAACCCACCTACCCACGAACACGCTGATTTTTTAAATACGATTAAGTATGGTAACTAGAAAGGGATAGAAGAAGGGAAAAATGAAAGAGGAAAAGAGGGAAACAAGGGTAGGTATAGAAAAAGAAAAATAAATGGAAAAGAGAAGTTGGGAAAATAGAATGAAAAATAAAATTTTGGAAATGGAAAATTATTTCACTGGTGAAAGTTTACAGAAGTATACATACCCTACCCTACCCTACTCATATTAATGTGATATAATTGATGATAACATGTGATTAATAGCTTGCTTATGACTATCAAATTGTATACTATAATTTCTTTGTTTACACAATCTCTTTTTTTGGTTTTGTTCACGAAGAGAGAGATTGCTTGAACACAACAATTCGAAGTAGTCAACACCCACGTTACTTTCTAGATCACTAGCCAAAGAAAGTATGGTCATTCAATTCCCACATTACTTTCCAGATGAGTAGCCAAGAAAGTATTGTCATTCCATTAATATAAGAACGCAAGGCAAGTCAAATGCAAGATAGTCTAATCTTATCAATAAATAAAGAGAATTTGATACGTGGATACTTCAAGTTCCGTATTATAATTTGGTGCTCGGAACCATACCTCAACTTTTACGTCACGTGTCTATTAGATTTCTCCCTACCAAGTTGCAATATCAACATTTTCTGCAACTTGGATTATGACACTTAGGACTTAAGTACCGTGATTTTGACATTGAAGTCTTGTGCTTCTAAAAACAATTTCCCAAGGAAATGTTTTTACATTTTGGATCTATTTATTTTCACTAAGTA
>JZKD02S0693897.1:0-15253 GCA_000966675.3 Picea glauca
TTGACCGATGATGTAACCAAAGAAATCACTTTGGCAATCTTCAGATGAAGGGTGGGACTGATCGAGGAAGGGACTGGATCAACCACTTTGGCATTCATCAAAGGAGGAGTGGGATCGACCGATGACAGAACTAGATCGGCCACTTGGGTTTCATTCTCCAAGGGGAGAATGGGGTTGACGGGTGGAAACAGATTGACCACTTTGGTGTCACTCTCTAACGAGAGAGTGGGATCGATCGAGGAAAAAACTAGATCGACCACTTTAACACTCTTCAAATGAAGGGTGGGACTGATCAAGGAAGAAACTGGATCAATCACTTGGGTTTCACTCTGTATATGAAGAGTGGGGCTGACCGATGATGGAAATGGATCAGCTACTTGGGTTTGTGGTTCAATCGAGGAGGAAACTAGATTGACCACCTGATCAACCGGACTAATTGGGGATGGAACCAGATTTACCAATCCATCAACTAATGATGGGTTGGGAAAAATCTTACGATAACTTTTTGGAAGTTGATTTTTTTCCAAAAGAGAATAATCCTCATCCATACGAGGACAAAGGTCAGAATAATGATCACCTTTGTATAACATGCAAGGGAATTTGATAGTTGTCTTCTTCTTACCAACCGTAACGTCACAAGTTGATGGGGTATCATCGACATGTCCAACAGAGGCCAATGATGTAGAGGACCATATTTCTAAGACCTTGGGAATACTAGGGAAATCCCTCAGAAAATGGTCACTCTTACAAAGACTGCAAGGGAATTTGGGTTTCAGATTCTTCATTTTAATCTTGTTGACCTCATCAAAACTCCCAGTACTATTAAAAATAGATGGTTGTTGGGATTCAACATCTGATATTGTTGGAGCCTTGGTCCTTTTTGGGCTCTTTTTCTTCTTCTCTTTCTGCTTGTTCTTCTTCTAATCAACCTGACTACTTGCGTTAGCTCTTTCACTTGATGAAGAAGGAGAAAGGGAAGGAGACTTAATGGGCAAAGAAGGAAAAAAGTCGACATGAGGTTGATTTGTGGGTGGTGTACTGACATCTTAAGTATTAGGTGCAGTTGAAACATTAGGAGGATTCGAGATCACCGAAGTGGGGAACAACCAAACCAGTACTCCAATGGTGAGTCCCGGAAGACTCAGTGTGGCAATGTATGGAGGACCAAAGTTTTCGACCGAAGGAAAGGTATAAGGTTCCCCAAGAGAAGGGGTTCCTCCATTGGTACTCTCATGATTTGATTCCATTAACACTAACTTGCCCTAAGGTCCACTAAGTAACACAACCAACACACGCTATGAATCTGAGAAGCAAACAATCAAACAAAACCTTCCCACAATGAAACCACTAGTTGGTGATGAAACCCAACGTCGTGAGATGAAAATGAGAAGGGGAAGGGATAGAGTGGATGGATCAATTACGTTGGTGACCTACTTAATGGACTTACGCCTTGGTGCAAGCTTCCACGCTGTAACTATGGATTTACCCTCCAAGGAGCCCACGTGAGTTTGGCCAACGTCTTTTTCAGGTACAGTGAGACTTCCCTTCATCATCACCTTATGTGAGATCCTAAAGATTATGGCTACTAAGGTCACCAATTTGCAGTCAGCCCCTGGGCAAGTACATTCGACAGTCCAGTTGGAATGTATGGGCAGGATAACAAGTATGAAATCAACTTGAGAGGTTTCCACACATAATCGTGGGTATACCTTCAAGTTAACCCCAATATACGATCTGACCACTACAAACAATTGAACCACGGAGGGATAATATTCGTAACTCACCCGAATGCGACCTCATGTGTAACCCCTGTGTGAGAGGGGGATCACAGAAATCCTATACAAAAATTAGATTTTCTCTCCCTATTGCAAGATGCTAAGTTTCTTTGATAGCTTTGGAAAGTTATCCTTTCAACCTATTCCAAAGCCCTACACCTTAAACTAATGTAGGTTTTCTAACAAAGATGTAAAAAGTCTGATAAATTTTAGTTAAGCATTGATTTTAGTGGTTGTTKTTTACTCAGAGGYGTATGAGAGTGAAGACTGATGATATTATGATTCAGTTCCCAAAACATGCATAAGAAATTATAAGCAATATTTTCTTTCAATGAATGTCTAATTAAGGGAAGGAGAAGAATTTTCCTTTCACTGTCAAACACTAAGATGAAATGACCTCATGCAATAGTCCTCAATAAGGAATCCAATGTAATGCTAAAATGGTTGTATGTGACTGATAACTAGTAGATGTAAAGCTTCCTATGCTAATCGGACTTCAAGATTTGTGAGATTTAAGAAATCTGGAAGCAAACTTCACATAAACCAAAAGAAACCCTTTTTGTGATCAAACAAGAAACAGAAAGCCAAAAACTCAAAAGGAAGGAGAAATAGATTGAACAAGATGACTCAAAGATCAGAAATAAAAGTGCAAAAGACCTTTGAAACTCCTTACAAATTTTTCACTCACTCAGATAAACGAGAAGAAAATGACAAATTGACTTCAAATCATGAAGATCAAAGAGTTATTGAAAAGTAAGGAAAAATGTCGAAATTTCCAAGCAAGAGATGATGAATCCTTAGAAAACAAGGTGGTTTGATGGCCAAACAAGGACACACTAAGATAGCATGAATTCTGAGCAGATGGATCAACAAAAAGACTGAGAAAAAACCAATTTTTAAGAAGATGTTTTGCAAAAAATGGGGTAGCGCTCCCCCATAAGGGGACACAAAGCATTCCAAAACTCTGTGTAACACTATAAGGGAGTGACAACGCACTGGTGCTAAGGGTAAGGGAGCGCTCTGCTCCAAAAACTTATAAAAATGTCCAAAAACTAAAAAAAATGAAGGGAATTCGATCAATCAAAGTGATCTTGATGACATAATGAGGCAATCAAAACAATATAACAATCAACAATACAATGTGAAGAAGATCAAATCAGTGGGAAAAGAGCCAAAACAAGATCTGGGAATGGGAACAAAAATCAGAGCTCCTCCCCAGTGGAGTCGCCAATTTCTGTTCTAGGTGAATCCCCTTGCGGACAAGTGGATTCCCTCTTGGTCTCTAGCCTCCTAAGGTCAAGACAGAAAGTTCTTAACATGGAAACTGACTTCCTTTTGGATCTAATCAAGCTAATGAAAGAAAGAGAAGGAAAAAAATATGTACCTTATGAACGATGTTTGTCTTTGCAAAGTCCAGGTTGAGCTTTCATCTTGAGCTCCTTGATAGGTCAATCCTTTGGATAAAGGTGCACCAACTTACTCCAGCTCTCCTTGTCCAACCCCTTTGATAAATCAATCTCCACTGATTGCTTTGATGGAATCTCACTCATGAGATCATAAGTTTGATGTAATTCTCCAACTTCATTCTCTATCAATACCACTTATAGGATCATAAGTTTGGTATCAATCTCAAATCTCCATTCCGCTTTTCACCATGAGAAGGCCTCCTTATATAACCTTGGAGGGGTCCAACCACTTGAGAGATATTTGGGATGAGTTGAGAATCTCCCCTAAGATCATGCCTTGACCATCTATTTGAATCCAACTACCTTCAGGATTTGAGGGATTCTTCCCTAATTCGCCTCAACAAACCCAAAATTTTCTCAAAAGAGGGTAGCTCTACCCCAAAGGGGTGCACAGGGTGCTCAAACACTCCCCAAAGAGGCTTGGGGTGTGCCATCTCTCCCTAACAGTGGTTAGGGGAACACTCCTCTACAAAATTCATTTTTTTTTGTGGTTTTCTCAATGAAAAAGGTCTTGTACTTCTTGCCAAGTGATTTTTATTCTTCCAAAATATCCTTTGAGGTGTCTTAAGTGTCTTCATGATTTTTTTATGGGCATGACATAGGAAATATGGAAACATACTATTTTTGACACTTGCAACACTTATAGTCAAGATACGACACTTGTGGACAATATGCGACACTTACAAAACTCATAATGATGATACTTGCGACACAATCGAAGTGAGTAATTTTGAGGTGTAATTGTACACGCTCTTATTTGGATTAGCCCGCATACATACACAATCTTCATAGTAGAAATCCCACGTACATATGTAGGCTATTGGTATAGCAACCCATGTCTCTATGTCTTAATTTTTTTTTTTAAAGAGAGGTGTTTCTCTTTCCTGACATAAGTTTAGGCTTCCCAGGGCTTTCTTGGACCTTACAGGGTCTCTGTTTTTGGCCTTAGCTTGGGTTAAAGATTCATTTTCAACTTGTTTTCTTGTTTTTCTTTTGTTTTCCGTACAGGTCTAGAGGGAACTTGCAAGTTTTAGATCCTCCTTTGGTTTCTTTTTGAATCCATGAGTTTATGCAGTCGGCTTAGGGTCTCTGTCAATCTTGGTTTTTGTTTTCTCATTTTCTTGTTTCTTTCTTTGAAAAACAAAAAATAATTTTTACTTTAGTTTTTCTTGTTAAAGTAGTTCTAAAAATAAAAAAATATTTTTTTTGCATTTAGTTTGGTAACGTAGCCCAGGTTGTTTGCTTGCAAAAAGAAAAGAGTCTCAGTTTCAAAAAAATTTCTTGCTTTTCTAAAATATAAGTAGTTTTTCTTAGTCAAACGAAAGCAGTTTTTAGGAAATTTTCAATTATAAGATCTTGAAACGTTAATTTGAAAAGTTGAATTTTACAAAGAGTTTTACAAGATTTTTTTTAATTTCAAAGTATCTTTTTTTCTTTCAAATGCTCTAAAGTTTTCTCTAGTTTTTGTCTCTTCCAAAAACCATTAGTTGCACGACCACATACTTTGCATAAATCAATCCTTAAAATTAATTCTTAACTTAAAATATATTAGACTTTCTGTTTGTAGGGTTCACCGACTAGTTTAGGATTTTAGGGCCTTGAATTAGGTGTGAAGAGGAAACTCTTCAAGGCCATTCAAAAAAAACATTGGAGTCTGATATAGGGAGTGTCTAAATTCTAGCATTGTAAGAGTTAGTCGAGAAAACCCCTCTAACACAGGGGATAAACATCAGGTCACATGAGGAAAGGTAGAGGAGATAACCCCTATAAAGTTGAACCAAACGTAGTGGGTATTGTATATTGAGGGTATTTCTCGAGAACAATAATGATCGCATTTTCCTACGGAGCCTCGTGGACCTCAAATCCATTTGAGATACTCAATTGTCCTCCAGACCAATTACTTTCGGCACCCTTGAAGGGATTCAGACTTGTTAACCTGCTCATTATGATCCACCTGACTATCGACTATACTCGCCTAGTGACTGAATGCGAGCTAGAAAATTAGTTGCCTATATTTTAGAGACTTACACAGGTGGTTGCAGGGTATACCATAGTACCTAGCACATACATCATATTGCACTTCGCAGAGTATACATGGAGGGTCCTTCCATGTTCGAGTTTCACTTGCACCAGTTAGTTTCTCTAGTGTCAATTGGCATAACTGGCCTTCCCACTAGTTAGTCGACTGTTTGATTTATCTTTAGGAAACTTTTAGTGCATGCTCTTTGTTCCACGCTAGTCAAACCTTACCATTTTGGCTGATCATTTCACAAAGTGGAATATCAACAAATCCACCGGTCACGAAGGCTTTGTGGCCTGTTGTTGGTTACTTTGGAGCCACCTCCTCCAATGTTGAGGCGAAGAATTGATGAAGAAGGATCGTTCGAAACTGTACCTGAGCCTTCCCCGAGAGGAGACTTTCTGACACCAGAGGAATCTATAATTTATGAAATCAAGACCATAGGTTTTAGGCTAGAAAATCCTCCGATCATTGACTTGTTGGTGCCGCTCCTAATCCAGGTTTTCCCTCCCGAGGTGACATCTTCTGAACTCTAGTTTATTCGGCGAGCGAAGATGGAAGAAAATGTTGCTACTTCATCAAGAAGTCCCCGTACTCCCATTATGGCTAGCACTAGAGGGGGAATTGTAAATCCTCCCCAATCTCCATCTATCAGGACCACTTCTGTCTCGACACCCACAACTTCGGGAAGTGGATCGGTTCCTTTACTAGTTTCAACCATTGTCCCATTCACTCAGAACACGACAAGCACTCCCTTCTCATATGGTATGCCTAACTTTGACTCGAATTTAGTTATTACTTACTCTACTTTATAGAGAATGGGTCTAGGGGTAGGTATCTCTAATGCTCCTTTGCAGGGATCAGTCGTGGGCACTACTGCCCCTTTTAATGGTATTATTTACGGTGGGGGTCATATACCTCTTTCGTCCCCTTCACTTGGTGGCACATTTCAACAACCAATCAGGCCTAATGCTAATTATAGCTTGTTTAGTGGAGGTATTTTGGGACCTTCATCCTTCACAACACCGGTGGGATCTATGTCGTTCTCTTTGTTTGGTGAATTTGGGAATAACGCTTTTTCTTTGTATTTTTTCTTGACCGGGGGAAACCCCAGTTTTGGTCAACACAACCCCATGCAAGGTATCATTCCTTCACAGGGAGTGATGACTGGAGTATAATTCACACAAGGTCTTTGGAATCCTTGGTAGGGATCGTTTCCCTCACAAGGGATGCTAGTCATGGGAAACCCCTTCCATACTCAATGGAACCCTAGGCAAGGTTCAATACCTATGCCAGGAGGATCAACTAGGTGAATCCCCAACCAAGGTCCATGGAACGTGATACAAGGAGAAATCCCTGTGTAGGCTATGTCGTCCAATTTTGGGAGTCGATCGATGATGCAACAAAAGACAAAATTTCATTTTGTTGATCAAGTTCATGGTTTCTACCAAAACCCGGGCCAACATTCCAACTTTTCCTGGAAACCTGGTGCCAGTCAAAATCCAGGTCCCTCTTTTCATGTAAATACTCCGCAACCAAAACTACCCTTTCTGCAAAGCATGCATTTGCTAGACCTGTCAATATTATTAAATGACTCGATCTGTCATGATTCACGTTGGCCCACCATGCCGAATAAGTTTCCTTATGAAATTATGAAATTTGAGGGCAAGCTCGATGATGATCTGGGTGATAATGTGACTACCTTTCACTAGTGGTGTTCATCAAACTCGTTGAAAGACAACTCCATTTAGTTGCACCTTTTTCAACACACTCTTATAGGGGGTGCAATGAAGTGGTATATCGAGATCGAAAGCTCAAAGTACTCTTACTTTAATGACCTAGCAAGGGTTTTCTTGAACCATTTCTAGTTTCCAGTGAGATATGATGCCAACACCAAGTTGATGGCCAACTTCAATCAGACTAAGGTTGACCATATCTCGAATCATATCTGAGAGTGGTGCTGAAGAAAGAGCTTGATTAAGGTCAAGGTCCCTCCTGTGTTCTTGCTTGAGTGTTTCTTGAAGTCTTTGGTTCCTTGTGTATCCAAAGACGTAGCAATGTCGAGGTGTTTTATGAGGAAGAGGCTATTATGAGATCCCAACAGCTAGAAATGATTTACTCCCAGTATTGCATGTTGTTATCACTCTGTAATTCCTAAACATTTTCAAGGGTAGAAGAAATTGACAGAGGTAACTTACCAAAACCACTTTTGAAACTCGAATCTAGCCCTACCAGTTTCATAGAGGGATCTCTTTGTATGATTTATATTTGTTTTAGATATTATGCTAGTTAAGATAGTCTGAGTTTGTTTGTTTGTTTATAAAAGTTGGCCCAAGAAATGAATTAAACTTCCATTGGGATATGGGTTCTGTATTAAATATCAGAATCAGATGCATCTTTTATGACGTTCTTTCATAGGGAAAGGTAGTGAGACTGTTAGATCTATTGGAATTAAATGGGGTGAATAAGATAGAAAAAGATGTGAGATTTTGCTGAGTAAAGAAGCAATCAAGAATTTCTCTACTTAACTTTACATGAAGAACATATAGACCATTAAAATACAAAAAACAGAGTGTACCAGACAAATTATGTTCTTTAACTTCCTTTTAATGCTTAGGAACTGAAAACATAATGATCACATAGAAAATTAAAAAAATTAATAGAGAAAGATAAACATCACCAATGATCAAACACAAGAATCCTCTAAATAGCCTTTTTATTATTGGTCAATCCTTTTGAAAAGATTACACAAATAACTCCTTGGGTGAAAAATTAAACCCTCAATACTTTGAAGTGAGAAGTATTTATACAATAGTTACATCTGATCCTTTCATTAATGACTAGAATATTTTGGAGAAAAAATCTAACTAACTAGATTACAAAATACAAAATAATAGGAATGTTGCTAATCTATTCGAATCCTTGGTGTTGATTCTAGGGGAAGTAGTTTATGATTCATCACTTTGACTTGATTGTTTGCTCCACGCTAACTTGGAAATACACATCACCTTTACTCAAGTAAATAACATAGGTCTTTCCATTTCTTTTGACTAGGGATGGAAACTTTGAGTAACTTTCGTTGTGTTTCGTCCATCTCAGTGTACTTGGAAAAAGTAGGCTTTGTGATCAAAATGTGCTTTATCTCATGTTGGATGATCATGTCCAACTGTAATGTTTCTAAAAAATCCTTAGCAATAATGCTTCCTTGTATACCTACAAATTTAGAACCATCCTTTTCCACTGTGTTGATCTTCTGCTTGTAATCTAACAGAGTGATGAGATTGTCATTTCTTACTAGGAGTCTAGGGAGTCCCTTCTTGATTTCATTTAAACCTTGCTGAAAAATATTTTGACTCCAATGTCCATCATCTAAGATTTCTCCTCTAGTTGTAACATCAATCCTTTCTTGGTCAATACCTTCTTGACCTCAAGGATAGTCTTTGTCCTGTCTTCAATTTCCAATGCTTCTAACTCCTTCTTGGTCTTGGAGTTTAGGAACCTAATGAGGTCGATGGCCTTTGTAGGCTTCTCCCCCAATTCTTCGCTTATCTTTCCAATTGCTTCTATGGCCTTCTGAACCAGTTCATGTTGTTCAAAAACAATTTGTATGAATGGCCATATCTCTGCCATGGATTTGTTGATGTCCACCCATATGTTTTCCTTGGCTTCAGATCATGTTTTGGCCATGACAGTCTCCCTCTGTAGCTTCTGTAGTTGTTGATTGAGTCTTTGAGCTTTATGTGTCTCTGCATCATAAATGGAATGAAACATGGACTTCATGTCTTGGATTTTTTTCACCTCTTCTTGCATTTTTCTTATTTCCTTTCCTTGAAGGGACATATATTCCATAGACTTTACCAGCTTCTCAGAAGAATCTTGAACTTTCACTGGGATGGCCTATGGAATATCTGTTGTTGTGGTTGTTGCTACTATACTAAATCATGTGAGAGGAATTGCATCCAGTGGGATAACAACCATCTGCGCACTCTGTTATTTCTCTTTAACTAACTTGTCTAACTCAACCTCCATCTCTTTTAACTGTGCATTCTACTCCATTATCAATTTCAACATCTCCTCTTTTTGGCCTTCATTTTCAGCTATTTCCTTTTCCTGTGAATCCTCAGTGGTTGGAAGTTTCAATTAATTTCTCAAGGAGGCTATGTCATCATTTTTCTTCTTCAACAACTCTTCAACTGCCTTGAAATTATAAGGTTCATAACCAATCTTCAACACCAACACCTCCAGGGATTTGATTTTATTATCTTTGGCCAAAGAGGATATATTTTCCAACTTCAACTGAGATTGGACATTATTTAGAGACACCTACAATTTTGCAACAGTCAATGACATATTTTTCAAGGTGGAGAAAATAATCTCCCCTGTTTGCCTATGCATGTCTATTTGGTCTACTGGATGGGCCTCCTTCACATCAAAATCAAAGGATGTTTTCTTGTAGTCAGAATATGTCTTGGGGTGAGGGACTTGTGCTTATAGGAATTCCATGTGCATCCTCCCCTTCTCTGTGTAAAATGTAGATAGTAATCTATGTTGGGTTGTGGATGTCTGCTTCCAAAACTGGGCATATGTGCTGCTATTCAGAAGTTCATTCTTATGCTTGATCATTTTGTATTTGTAAAAAATGCTTGATCTTGTTGTCTCATGAGAGGAATCATTTGAAAGTGTAGTGTCTGCTTTATTCTTGGAGGAGGATGTGGACACTATGTGTTGATTTCTGAGAATGTTGAGGAATGTCGTCCCTCCATGACTATGGTGTACTATGTTTCTCCTTCTCTTAATCTGCCTGGTGTGTGGCCAGTTTTAGGCCTCTTCCTATAAACTTGGAAATATTTAGCTGTCACCTCTGTGACTAAAGGTGAAACCTCTTTCCTGGCTCTTTTTTATGTTTTAACCTGAGGGGTGATGGTATGTTAAGTCTTGGTAGGGGAAGGTTGTTCTTCTGTCTCCAACAATGTATTTTCCTGCCAGTCTGTCTAATTCAGAAACTTTTCTAATTCAGGATTTTGCATATGAGTATAAGGAGAGTTCGTCTGTTTGAGTCTAATTTCTGATATAATACCAAAAATTTCATAATTCCATGTGAAGCTCAGACTGAAGTTCATCTGTTTCAATAGGTTATTAGCCTCTTCTCTTGCATCTCTGTTGTTGCATATGAAAGAAACAATTTGGCTCTTAATCCTGAGTTTTGGTTTCTTCTTAAGTGATACAAAGTGTATGTCATCAGAGTTTATCATCTGTCTGATATAATCCAATGCAAAGATCCTGACAGGGAGGTATTTTGGAAATTTATATGGCGGAAATTCACACCCATATACTTTGATATCAATATGGTTATGGTAAAGATACCAGTATCCTATTTTGGCTAGGTTAGATAGGTGAAGAATTCTATGGACTTCCTCATTTATTCTTGGTTCCATTTTGCTGTTGAGTATGCACACCACTGGATGATAAAATTGATCTATGAAGTCTTTGAAGATGAATTCAATGGAATTTTTCATCACCAGTGAGGTCCATGAAGTCACTGATTGAGGATTTATTTCCTAATCCAATTTCTAGAGAGCACAGGAGAATCTGTCTTCCTAGAAGAAAAGGAACAGGTACACCAACACTGAGGAGTACCTGAAAATTCCCTCTGTTGAGAACTTGAATATTTGTTCATGTACATTGTCAACCAGAAAATGAAATAAATCAAACTGGATTGTAGCTTTATCCTCTATAGAGAAGATGGATATAAAACCCAAGATAGGTTCGTCTACTCATTCATCAGAAAAATATCCTAACAGGAAATAGAGGGTGGAAATGATTTGGTTGGCTCTGACTGAGAAAATGGAAGATGAATAGGGAGGGTTTTTATTCGGAAACTGTGAATCTTCTGGGAGGAATATTTCAAATATTTGGGTTCTTTGGGGGAACAAGAGTTTCTGATAGAGGTCGTTTAGGATTTCAATGGAGAATGGGCTGGCAGAATCAATTATGGGGATCTGCAACATCTAGTTTATTGACTCAAGGGTAATGGTGAACATAGTTTCACCTGACGAAGATAGGATGGCCTTTAGTCGAGAATATAATGGGCTTGAAACTTAAGGGAAAACTCTAGGAAGTGATAGGTCTGGGGAAACATGTATAATGGTATATTGGACTTCCAGAGTCTGATCTCGTTACTCTGGTCTAAGAAAATGTCTTTTAGCCAGAAGTGTAATTCAAAGAAATTGAATTCACACTTCATCTCTACAACTTTGTAATATTTGTTATCCATGGGAACGCGGTCTAGGTTGATGGGAGGAGGAAAAAAAGGGTTTCCGACAGTTTCAGTGGGTTTGGTTTTGGGTGCCATAGCTTAATGAAGATCTGAAGGAAAAAATAATATTGACTGTAATTACCCAGTTTAATGGTGCATGTCGACGGTGTTCCTAGGCGATGATTGGCTTGAAAAATGGAGTAAACATTGTGTCTACAGTGTCTAGATCAATGAACAATGTGNGTATGAGAGTGAAGACTGATGATATTATGATTCAGTTCCCAAAACATGCATAAGAAATTATAAGCAATATTTTCTTTCAATGAATGTCTAATTAAGGGAAGGAGAAGAATTTTCCTTTCACTGTCAAACACTAAGATGAAATGACCTCATGCAATAGTCCTCAATAAGGAATCCAATGTAATGCTAAAATGGTTGTATGTGACTGATAACTAGTAGATGTAAAGCTTCCTATGCTAATCGGACTTCAAGATTTGTGAGATTTAAGAAATCTGGAAGCAAACTTCACATAAACCAAAAGAAACCCTTTTTGTGATCAAACAAGAAACAGAAAGCCAAAAACTCAAAAGGAAGGAGAAATAGATTGAACAAGATGACTCAAAGATCAGAAATAAAAGTGCAAAAGACCTTTGAAACTCCTTACAAATTTTTCACTCACTCAGATAAACGAGAAGAAAATGACAAATTGACTTCAAATCATGAAGATCAAAGAGTTATTGAAAAGTAAGGAAAAATGTCGAAATTTCCAAGCAAGAGATGATGAATCCTTAGAAAACAAGGTGGTTTGATGGCCAAACAAGGACACACTAAGATAGCATGAATTCTGAGCAGATGGATCAACAAAAAGACTGAGAAAAAACCAATTTTTAAGAAGATGTTTTGCAAAAAATGGGGTAGCGCTCCCCCATAAGGGGACACAAAGCATTCCAAAACTCTGTGTAACACTATAAGGGAGTGACAACGCACTGGTGCTAAGGGTAAGGGAGCGCTCTGCTCCAAAAACTTATAAAAATGTCCAAAAACTAAAAAAAATGAAGGGAATTCGATCAATCAAAGTGATCTTGATGACATAATGAGGCAATCAAAACAATATAACAATCAACAATACAATGTGAAGAAGATCAAATCAGTGGGAAAAGAGCCAAAACAAGATCTGGGAATGGGAACAAAAATCAGAGCTCCTCCCCAGTGGAGTCGCCAATTTCTGTTCTAGGTGAATCCCCTTGCGGACAAGTGGATTCCCTCTTGGTCTCTAGCCTCCTAAGGTCAAGACAGAAAGTTCTTAACATGGAAACTGACTTCCTTTTGGATCTAATCAAGCTAATGAAAGAAAGAGAAGGAAAAAAATATGTACCTTATGAACGATGTTTGTCTTTGCAAAGTCCAGGTTGAGCTTTCATCTTGAGCTCCTTGATAGGTCAATCCTTTGGATAAAGGTGCACCAACTTACTCCAGCTCTCCTTGTCCAACCCCTTTGATAAATCAATCTCCACTGATTGCTTTGATGGAATCTCACTCATGAGATCATAAGTTTGATGTAATTCTCCAACTTCATTCTCTATCAATACCACTTATAGGATCATAAGTTTGGTATCAATCTCAAATCTCCATTCCGCTTTTCACCATGAGAAGGCCTCCTTATATAACCTTGGAGGGGTCCAACCACTTGAGAGATATTTGGGATGAGTTGAGAATCTCCCCTAAGATCATGCCTTGACCATCTATTTGAATCCAACTACCTTCAGGATTTGAGGGATTCTTCCCTAATTCGCCTCAACAAACCCAAAATTTTCTCAAAAGAGGGTAGCTCTACCCCAAAGGGGTGCACAGGGTGCTCAAACACTCCCCAAAGAGGCTTGGGGTGTGCCATCTCTCCCTAACAGTGGTTAGGGGAACACTCCTCTACAAAATTCATTTTTTTTTGTGGTTTTCTCAATGAAAAAGGTCTTGTACTTCTTGCCAAGTGATTTTTATTCTTCCAAAATATCCTTTGAGGTGTCTTAAGTGTCTTCATGATTTTTTTATGGGCATGACATAGGAAATATGGAAACATACTATTTTTGACACTTGCAACACTTATAGTCAAGATACGACACTTGTGGACAATATGCGACACTTACAAAACTCATAATGATGATACTTGCGACACAATCGAAGTGAGTAATTTTGAGGTGTAATTGTACACGCTCTTATTTGGATTAGCCCGCATACATACACAATCTTCATAGTAGAAATCCCACGTACATATGTAGGCTATTGGTATAGCAACCCATGTCTCTATGTCTTAATTTTTTTTTTTAAAGAGAGGTGTTTCTCTTTCCTGACATAAGTTTAGGCTTCCCAGGGCTTTCTTGGACCTTACAGGGTCTCTGTTTTTGGCCTTAGCTTGGGTTAAAGATTCATTTTCAACTTGTTTTCTTGTTTTTCTTTTGTTTTCCGTACAGGTCTAGAGGGAACTTGCAAGTTTTAGATCCTCCTTTGGTTTCTTTTTGAATCCATGAGTTTATGCAGTCGGCTTAGGGTCTCTGTCAATCTTGGTTTTTGTTTTCTCATTTTCTTGTTTCTTTCTTTGAAAAACAAAAAATAATTTTTACTTTAGTTTTTCTTGTTAAAGTAGTTCTAAAAATAAAAAAATATTTTTTTTGCATTTAGTTTGGTAACGTAGCCCAGGTTGTTTGCTTGCAAAAAGAAAAGAGTCTCAGTTTCAAAAAAATTTCTTGCTTTTCTAAAATATAAGTAGTTTTTCTTAGTCAAACGAAAGCAGTTTTTAGGAAATTTTCAATTATAAGATCTTGAAACGTTAATTTGAAAAGTTGAATTTTACAAAGAGTTTTACAAGATTTTTTTTAATTTCAAAGTATCTTTTTTTCTTTCAAATGCTCTAAAGTTTTCTCTAGTTTTTGTCTCTTCCAAAAACCATTAGTTGCACGACCACATACTTTGCATAAATCAATCCTTAAAATTAATTCTTAACTTAAAATATATTAGACTTTCTGTTTGTAGGGTTCACCGACTAGTTTAGGATTTTAGGGCCTTGAATTAGGTGTGAAGAGGAAACTCTTCAAGGCCATTCAAAAAAAACATTGGAGTCTGATATAGGGAGTGTCTAAATTCTAGCATTGTAAGATTTAGTCGAGAAAACCCCTCTAACACAGGGGATAAACATCAGGTCACATGAGGAAAGGTAGAGGAGATAACCCCTGTAAAGTTGAACCAAACGTAGTGGGTATTGTATATTTAGGGTATTTCTCGAGAACAATAATGATCGCATTTTCCTACGGAGCCTCGTGGACCTCAAATCCATTTGAGATACTCAGTTGTCCTCCAGACCAATTACTTTCGGCACCCTTGAAGGGCTTCAGACTTGTTATCCTGCTCATTATGATCCACCTGACTATCGACTATACTCGCCTAGTGACTGAATGCGAGCTAGAAACTTAGTTGCCTATATTTTAGAGACTTACATAGGTGGTTGCGGGGTATACCATAGTACCTAGCACATACATCATATTCCACTTCGCAGAGTATACATGGAGGGACTTTCCATGTTCGAGTTTCACTTGCACCAGTTAGTTTCTCTAGTGTCAATTGGCATAACTGGTCTTCCCACTAGTTAGTCGACTGTTTGATTTATCTTTCGGAAACTTTTAGTGCATGCTCTTTGTTCCATGCTAGTCAAACCTTACCATTTCGGCTGATCATTTCACAAAGTGGA
>JZKD02S0693908.1:0-15253 GCA_000966675.3 Picea glauca
ATTAGATTTGCAATGAATTCCGATCAGATAAAAGGTTAATCGTGTGATCCTCTCATAATGCAGCATTGGATGTAATCTTAGATCATGTATCCTCATATTCACTTTATCAATTATGATCTTGCTCATGTCTCACTCTTCCTCCTTACTATGCACTTTATATGGTATTATTTTGATTATTTTAGATATATATCCTCATATTCACTCTATCAATTATGATCTTGCTCATGTCTCAGTCTTCCTCTTTACTATGCACTTTATATGGTATTATTCTTATTATTTTAGATATATGTGATTTTTTTATAAGTTAAAGTTAAAAATAAAGCATTAACTAATCATTGTTAATTATTTTACAAACTTGATTTTTTTATCTTGAATCTTGGAAATTTTGTGATTTTCAAGTGAAGGGCAAGCAATTCTTTTTAAAAAAAAATTCAATAAAAAAACTATGATCATGTTGTGTTTAGGTGATAGTATTGGACTATTGTTGTTGCACTTGTGAAGCTTGTTGTTGTGGCCATCTATATGTTGGAGAGCATTTGGATGGGAGTCCTTGTGATCACCCCGCCCATGTTTGAAGAACTTCTTTCCAAATCCAAGTTCCTAGTTGTAATACTCATCTTTATCCCAGTTTGTAAATATAAATATAATTGGCCAAGAGATTATGGCAGACTAGATATGTGTGAATGCTTGATTTGATGAACCTTTGTATAAAAGGTCAATGTATGTATTTTATGTTATTAATAGAAAATGGATAAGTGTTGCATAACTGTTGAAAGGGGGGTTTGCCAAGATAGACCATGGATTCTATGAGAGAGATGGTCAGGGGAACCATAAATGGTTGAGATGAACCCCCCACCAAATCGGTACCTTAATGGAATTAATGGCTCAGACCCAAAACAATTCTCCCCCAAAAATGAATTACCAGTCAGAGTGGTAGCTGGAAGAGTCCTCCTTAAGAGTTAATGAGGAGATGGGGCAGAGTACCCATCTCCAACACTTCCATACCTGACCACAAGATGGGGATTCAGACCCACACAACCTTGTTGAGGAAGGAAAGAAAGAGGTAATTCGTGGGCAGAGGCAGGAGAGAAAAAAAAAATAGATCTACGAAGAGAGCAGAGTCGAAAAAAGAGCAATCTTGAGAAGAGAAAAAGAATGGTTACAACTCTTTGGTTCGAGGAAGAACTGATAAATAAGATTGTTCTGGGTGAAAGAAGTGGCTGGCATGGTTTTCGTTACAAGTTGATAAACGAGGTTGATGAGTGACTATGGAAGTAATCGTGCAAACCTCCTTGCTTGGTATAGAGAAAACTAGTTGCCAAGACCCCGTGGGAGGAGGAGAGTGACCTTCGTCCTTGACTGTTGCTGAGTAAGAAGAAAGAGACTCTCTCAGAGCATCATGTTCTAGCTTGGGGGTGGCCAGTGATAAATTCGTCAAGAGTGGTTGTGCCTATAGTTGGGTGGAAACAGGAACCCCTTTTAGTAGTCGCTTCACGGTTTCTGGTTTCTGATAAGTACCTTCATACTTTCTTTATTGAAATGGAAATGATGGTTGAATACATATATTTATCTGTCTATGAATCATTTATGTATTGAATGAATAAGGTAGATGTATGTATTATCTCCCTGTGAACTCATGCTTTTGAATGGTCATCTGGTTTCCTTCGTTTAGCTGTTAAAGATTTGTGGGATGTAAGCCTATAAGAGGGTCGAGGTAGGATTTATTGGAATGTTTAAGTCTTTCCAACCTCTTGAATCTACCCTTGTGGGAATTTCAATTTCAAACCATGTGGAAGGAGGGTACCTCCTTCAAAATCTTCACTGTATGACCAAGGGCTCATGCCCATTTCCTTAACCCATTTATGGCTAAAGGAATTAGCACATAGAAAACAAGAGTTTCCAAAGGACCCATGTCACCAAGGTCTGGGAATCCTACACTGGGCCCGAAAGGAGTTAAGCCTTCTAGCTTTGGAACTCTGGGAGTTTGGAGCTCCAAAGTGTTTTGACCCTACCATTTATAAACCGGTCGAAGGCAACAGATGGTTGTGTCTACCCACAAGGTTGACTGGCGCATGTCGGTTTCCTTATCTTGGACAGATAAACTTGCCCCACCATTAAACCTTGATCCATTCAGTTATCACAAAGTAACGCGAACCACTTATTTGATAGTATTCGAGAGTCCCCTTAGTTGTTATATCTACGCCGAGGAAACTTCAGAAAAGTCCCAGCATCAAACTCCCCGAAGGTCGAAGCTATGAAGTGAGGAGAGCCGTGGGATTGGGGACTTCATTAATAGCCCCTCTTAACCATGCGATCATCTAGAGGAGGGAACCGCGTACGATACTTCAAAAAAGTCCTATTTCAGGAGAGTGGAGCAGCCATAAATTCGAAACCCCCGAATTCTAGAGTTACGAAGTAACAGAGGTCATAGATCTAGGGGCTACGTGGACACACGGTGACCGTAAGATCGAAGGACTTGGAAGGCGATCATTTTGGGGTGATGTGGTATGAAAATGTCACCCAGGATGATGTGGACCCAAGTTTGACGTGCCACGTGTCACCTGGATCCAGACATTTCACCGACTCTACGTGTCCATTAAGACATGACACGTGTCACCCACTATAGGGGCCACGTTTCTTCTCTTCCTTACCGCGTGTCATCTATGGAAATTACTTGTTTGTTCCATGTGGTCGGAGAAGTATTCAGGACCCACCTATATTCGTCATCGCATCTAGTACATCACCCCGTGCAGGAGTGGACTCTTCGGAAGTCTAGGACTTCGGGACTCCGAAGGTCTGGAATACAGTGTTGAGGGTGAGTCGAAAGGATCGAAGGTCGGAGCCACGAGACCGTGGTATTTCGAGATCCTTCAGGAATTCAGGATTCCGGAGGACATGCATGCATAAAAGAAAAGGGGCGTTCAGTGTCGAAGTGTCGAACATCGAATTCTCCTCTAGTTGTGTGTTAGATGAGGATTAAGTATCATTGTTGGTTTGGACGGTGGATGGACCATCCACGAGGGAGGTAGGAACCTAGAAATGGTATGAATGACATGGATCCACATGGGCACCACGTGGCCCTCAACCAACGAATACCTAAAGGACTTCGGGAAGCCATAACTTGTAAATCAAAGGTCGGATTAGAGCCTGATAATAGTCGATAGAAATATATGAGAAAGTAGAAGAGGATGAATCATGATCTAGGTAGATATTGGTGGCCACCCACCTTTTCCAACTTGTTCAAAACAATTTTCTGGTAATTTTGGCAATTTACGATTTTTTGCAGTTTTTAACTTCAGGGGCCATTTTGAAGGCCTAAATGAAGGTTTTTCGGGATCAAGCTTCTCAATTATAGTCGAAGGCTCTGATTGAGCCCAAAAAATGAATCTCCTCAATGATACCTTTCTAATGGGATATCGTGCGCCTAAACCGGAGATCGTATGCAAAAGTTACGACCCCAGGAAGTTGATGTACTTACTTACCCAAACGGGGCCCACATGACTTTTAGCGCTTCATCTCCTAGGGTTAGGTTTTTGGATGTCTAGGGTTTTTGACATTCTTTTTTATTGTAAAAAGGCCTTCATTCCAACAAGAATTTCAAAAACCACATCTCTTCCAACAATCTTGATTTCCGCTGCATTTTACAGTTTCAACTTATTTCCTTATTGAATAGAAAACCGGTTTTACTATATCTCTCTTATTCTGTTTTAAGCATATTTTAATAATTTTTATTCATTTCATTCTTCTCATAAAATCTGGATCAGTGGTATCAGAGAGGTCTGCTCCTTTTCGTCTTAATGCATGTCCTCAATGAGGTTAGGGTACAAAGAATTGGGTCTCAAGATTTTTTCTCTTGAGGAAAAAATATCTCCCACACCCAGGCAACCTGTCATGGAAGGAGAAAAGAAATATGACGGGACAGGAGATCCTTTCAAAATGTTTCTTGAGGAATCCCTCATGCAATAGAGGAACGAGATGATGGATAGTTTCACGCAAATCTTTCGACGACTACCAACATGCGACATATCTTCCTCGAGCAGAGGAACCTCCCCCTTCAAAGTACACATCATCTTCAATATTTCTATATTTTAAGGTCATATAGACGCAGATGTTGTAGACAACTGGTTGTATCTACTATAAGGGTAGTTTTCTGTCCATAACTTTTCGAATAGATAAAAGATTACTTTTGCACTCCTAAAAGTCATTCCCCATGTCAAAGATTTGTGGGAAACTTTTTGTGAGCAAAAGGAAATAGAGGAACCCTAATTATTTATAGTCGCAGCCACCTGGGAATCCTTCAGGGATGCTATTAAGGAACAATACTACCCTGTCATAAGTTATGACGACTTGTATACCAAATGGACCATGCTATGAAAAGAAAGAGACCAAGTAGTGCCAGAGTTAAAAAACATCTTCCGTACCTTGCACACCAAGCTGGGTATCAAATATTCATAGCGACATTTGGTGCTCAAGTATCGCGGTGCTTTGCATAGATACATCTAGAACAAAATGGAAGTTTTGGACATCTCATCCTTGGGCAAGACCTACCGATATGTCATTAAAATCAAGCAAAATCTCAAACAAAAGACGCGACAATTTGGGCCTAGGAACCCCTCACATCAAAATCCAGGAAGGGGCGGCCCCAACCCATAGAATAAAGGACAGAGAAAATATGGACAATATCAAGAAAACCAGTCCAAGAAGCAAGCAAAGAAGGACATCGTAAATCCAAAGAAAGATACCGGGAAGTGGTGCGACTTCTATAAGATCCCTTGGAACAATATTGATGAATTCTTCTCAAAGCAATCATTGGTGGCTGAAGTGAAAGCCTCTGAATCAGATGCGGGTTATGATTCTGAGTCAGAACTAGAAAGAGGAAGACTGATCATTTACACGGAGCCTAGTGCCACCGTTACTACCACCAAGCTCCAACCCGGTGAACCAGACGAGCCAGAAGAAGGTGAGCACCTCTTCCATTCATAGATGTGGGTAAAAGGAACCCCACTGAACTTCATCATTAACAGCGGTAGCCAAAAGAACCTCATATTAGTAGAGGTCATCAAGAGGTTGGACCTGCCGAAAAACTTGCACCCACAACCCTACACCATTGGATGGCTCCACCAAGGAAGCGATCTCCACGTCAGCCAACAGTGCTGACTGTTGTATGACATCAAGCCCTTCAAAGATGAGATATTGTGTGATGTTTCTCTTCTCAAAGTTTGTAATGTTCTTTTGGGCCAACCTTATTTATGGAAACGTCATGCTCTATATGAGTCTATGCCTCGTAGTGTTATTATTACTTTGAATAGGAAATTGTACATGATACCAGAGGCAACCCCTCCTAGTGCTATTTCCTTGCTCTCTACCAAGCAATGCAGGAAGGTCATCTCTCAGATCGAGAAATTTGACTTCTTCATGATTCGCTCTTAGAGTGAAAAAAAGATCACAACCACATCTAAGGCCTCCGCAGTCGATATATCCACACAACAGAAGGAAGTGGATAAGGTCGTGGAAGAATACTTAGATATCTTCTCCTCTCCTACCGGGGTACCTTTGCATTGCCAGGTCAAGCATCCCATCTATCTGATCCTAGACACACTCCTACCCAATGGGCTAGCCTACCACCGCTCTCTACTAGAAAATGAGGAGATCAAGAGGCAAATCCAGGAACTACTCCACAAGGGGCAGAAGAAACATGGGACCTGGTGACTCTGCATTGATTACTAGGCCCTAAATAAAATCACAGTCCTAAACCGATACTCGATTCCCCGAATCGACGAACTCCTTGATCAGATCACGGGGGGAAAATACTTCAGTAAGTTCGATCTGAAGTCTAGCTACTACCAGGTCCCAATAGAATAGACATATGTATGGAAGACCGCCTTCAAGTCAAAAGAAGGTCTTTTTGAATGGCTAGTCATGCCCTTTGGTTTGAAAAATGCTCCAACAAATTNGTATAAAAGGTCAATGTATGTATTTTATGTTATTAATAGAAAATGGATAAGTGTTGCATAACTGTTGAAAGGGGGGTTTGCCAAGATAGACCATGGATGCTATGAGAGAGATGGTCAGGGGAACCATAAATGGTTGAGATGAACCCCCCACCAAACCGGTACCTTAATGGAATTAATGGCTCAGACCCAGAACAATTCTCCCCCAAAAATGAATTACCAGTCAGAGTGGTAGCTGGAAGAGTCCTCCTTAAGAGTTAATGAGGAGATGGGGCAGAGTACCCATCTCCAACACTTCCATACCTGACCACAAGATGGGGATTCAGACCCACACAACCTTGTTGAGGAAGGAAAGAAAGAGGTAATTCGTGGGCAGAGGCAGGAGAGAAAAAAAAAAAAGATCTGCGAAGAGAGTAGAGTCGAAAAAAGAGCAATCTTGAGAAGAGAAAAAGAGCGGTTACAACTCTTTGGTTCGAGGAAGAACTGATAAATAAGATTGTTCTGGGTGAAAGAAGTGGCTGGCATGGTTTTCGTTACAAGTTGATAAACGAGGTTGATGAGTGACTGTGGAAGTAATCGTGCAGACCTCCTTGCTTGGTATAGAGAAAACTAGTTGCCAAGACCCCGTGGGAGGAGGAGAGTGACCTTCGTCCTTGACTGTTGCTGAGTAAGAATAAAGGGACTCTCTCAGAGCATCGTGTTCTAGCTTGGGGGTGGCCAGTGATAAATTCGTCAGGAGTGGTTGTGCCTATAGTTGGGTGGAAACAGGAACCCCTTTTAGTAGTCGCTTCACAGTTTCTGGTTTATGATAAGTACCTTCATACTTTCTTTATTGAAATGGAAATGATGGTTGAATACATATATTTATCTGTCTATGAATCATTTATGTATTGAATGAATAAGGTAGATGTATGTATTATCTCCCTGTGAACTCATGCTTTTGAATGGTCATCTGGTTTCCTTCGTTTAGCTGTTAAAGATTTGTGGGATGTAAGCCTATAAGAGGGTCGAGGTAGGATTTATTGGAATGTTTAAGTCTTTCCAACCTCTTGAATCTACCCTTGTGGGAATTTCAATTTCAAACCATGTGGAAGGAGGGTACCTCCTTCAAAATCTTCACTGTATGACCAAGGGCTCATGCCCATTTCCTTAACCCATTTATGGCTAAAGGAATTAGCACATAGAAAACAAGAGTTTCCAAAGGACCCATGTCACCAAGGTCTGGGAATCCTACACTGGGCCCGAAAGGAGTTAAGCCTTCTAGCTTTGGAACTCTGGGAGTTTGGAGCTCCAAAGTGTTTTGACCCTACCATTTATAAACCGGTCGAAGGCAACAGATGGTTGTGTCTACCCACAAGGTTGACTGGCGCATGTCGGTTTCCTTATCTTGGACAGATAAACTTGCCCCACCATTAAACCTTGATCCATTCAGTTATCACAAAGTAACGCGAACCACTTATTTGATAGTATTCGAGAGTCCCCTTAGTTGTTATATCTACGCCGAGGAAACTTCAGAAAAGTCCCAGCATCAAACTCCCCGAAGGTCGAAGCTATGAAGTGAGGAGAGCCGTGGGATTGGGGACTTCATTAATAGCCCCTCTTAACCATGCGATCATCTAGAGGAGGGAACCGCGTACGATACTTCAAAAAAGTCCTATTTCAGGAGAGTGGAGCAGCCATAAATTCGAAACCCCCGAATTCTAGAGTTACGAAGTAACAGAGGTCATAGATCTAGGGGCTACGTGGACACACGGTGACCGTAAGATCGAAGGACTTGGAAGGCGATCATTTTGGGGTGATGTGGTATGAAAATGTCACCCAGGATGATGTGGACCCAAGTTTGACGTGCCACGTGTCACCTGGATCCAGACATTTCACCGACTCTACGTGTCCATTAAGACATGACACGTGTCACCCACTATAGGGGCCACGTTTCTTCTCTTCCTTACCGCGTGTCATCTATGGAAATTACTTGTTTGTTCCATGTGGTCGGAGAAGTATTCAGGACCCACCTATATTCGTCATCGCATCTAGTACATCACCCCGTGCAGGAGTGGACTCTTCGGAAGTCTAGGACTTCGGGACTCCGAAGGTCTGGAATACAGTGTTGAGGGTGAGTCGAAAGGATCGAAGGTCGGAGCCACGAGACCGTGGTATTTCGAGATCCTTCAGGAATTCAGGATTCCGGAGGACATGCATGCATAAAAGAAAAGGGGCGTTCAGTGTCGAAGTGTCGAACATCGAATTCTCCTCTAGTTGTGTGTTAGATGAGGATTAAGTATCATTGTTGGTTTGGACGGTGGATGGACCATCCACGAGGGAGGTAGGAACCTAGAAATGGTATGAATGACATGGATCCACATGGGCACCACGTGGCCCTCAACCAACGAATACCTAAAGGACTTCGGGAAGCCATAACTTGTAAATCAAAGGTCGGATTAGAGCCTGATAATAGTCGATAGAAATATATGAGAAAGTAGAAGAGGATGAATCATGATCTAGGTAGATATTGGTGGCCACCCACCTTTTCCAACTTGTTCAAAACAATTTTCTGGTAATTTTGGCAATTTACGATTTTTTGCAGTTTTTAACTTCAGGGGCCATTTTGAAGGCCTAAATGAAGGTTTTTCGGGATCAAGCTTCTCAATTATAGTCGAAGGCTCTGATTGAGCCCAAAAAATGAATCTCCTCAATGATACCTTTCTAATGGGATATCGTGCGCCTAAACCGGAGATCGTATGCAAAAGTTACGACCCCAGGAAGTTGATGTACTTACTTACCCAAACGGGGCCCACATGACTTTTAGCGCTTCATCTCCTAGGGTTAGGTTTTTGGATGTCTAGGGTTTTTGACATTCTTTTTTATTGTAAAAAGGCCTTCATTCCAACAAGAATTTCAAAAACCACATCTCTTCCAACAATCTTGATTTCCGCTGCATTTTACAGTTTCAACTTATTTCCTTATTGAATAGAAAACCGGTTTTACTATATCTCTCTTATTCTGTTTTAAGCATATTTTAATAATTTTTATTCATTTCATTCTTCTCATAAAATCTGGATCAGTGGTATCAGAGAGGTCTGCTCCTTTTCGTCTTAATGCATGTCCTCAATGAGGTTAGGGTACAAAGAATTGGGTCTCAAGATTTTTTCTCTTGAGGAAAAAATATCTCCCACACCCAGGCAACCTGTCATGGAAGGAGAAAAGAAATATGACGGGACAGGAGATCCTTTCAAAATGTTTCTTGAGGAATCCCTCATGCAATAGAGGAACGAGATGATGGATAGTTTCACGCAAATCTTTCGACGACTACCAACATGCGACATATCTTCCTCGAGCAGAGGAACCTCCCCCTTCAAAGTACACATCATCTTCAATATTTCTATATTTTAAGGTCATATAGACGCAGATGTTGTAGACAACTGGTTGTATCTACTATAAGGGTAGTTTTCTGTCCATAACTTTTCGAATAGATAAAAGATTACTTTTGCACTCCTAAAAGTCATTCCCCATGTCAAAGATTTGTGGGAAACTTTTTGTGAGCAAAAGGAAATAGAGGAACCCTAATTATTTATAGTCGCAGCCACCTGGGAATCCTTCAGGGATGCTATTAAGGAACAATACTACCCTGTCATAAGTTATGACGACTTGTATACCAAATGGACCATGCTATGAAAAGAAAGAGACCAAGTAGTGCCAGAGTTAAAAAACATCTTCCGTACCTTGCACACCAAGCTGGGTATCAAATATTCATAGCGACATTTGGTGCTCAAGTATCGCGGTGCTTTGCATAGATACATCTAGAACAAAATGGAAGTTTTGGACATCTCATCCTTGGGCAAGACCTACCGATATGTCATTAAAATCAAGCAAAATCTCAAACAAAAGACGCGACAATTTGGGCCTAGGAACCCCTCACATCAAAATCCAGGAAGGGGCGGCCCCAACCCATAGAATAAAGGACAGAGAAAATATGGACAATATCAAGAAAACCAGTCCAAGAAGCAAGCAAAGAAGGACATCGTAAATCCAAAGAAAGATACCGGGAAGTGGTGCGACTTCTATAAGATCCCTTGGAACAATATTGATGAATTCTTCTCAAAGCAATCATTGGTGGCTGAAGTGAAAGCCTCTGAATCA
The DNA here is from genome assembly GCA_000966675.3 of Picea glauca. Classification (NCBI taxonomy): domain Eukaryota; kingdom Viridiplantae; phylum Streptophyta; class Pinopsida; order Pinales; family Pinaceae; genus Picea; species Picea glauca. The sequence continues at coordinate 10,089 of JZKD02S0693908.1, forward strand.
GATGCGGGTTATGATTCTGAGTCAGAACTAGAAAGAGGAAGACTGATCATTTACACGGAGCCTAGTGCCACCGTTACTACCACCAAGCTCCAACCCGGTGAACCAGACGAGCCAGAAGAAGGTGAGCACCTCTTCCATTCATAGATGTGGGTAAAAGGAACCCCACTGAACTTCATCATTAACAGCGGTAGCCAAAAGAACCTCATATTAGTAGAGGTCATCAAGAGGTTGGACCTGCCGAAAAACTTGCACCCACAACCCTACACCATTGGATGGCTCCACCAAGGAAGCGATCTCCACGTCAGCCAACAGTGCTGACTGTTGTATGACATCAAGCCCTTCAAAGATGAGATATTGTGTGATGTTTCTCTTCTCAAAGTTTGTAATGTTCTTTTGGGCCAACCTTATTTATGGAAACGTCATGCTCTATATGAGTCTATGCCTCGTAGTGTTATTATTACTTTGAATAGGAAATTGTACATGATACCAGAGGCAACCCCTCCTAGTGCTATTTCCTTGCTCTCTACCAAGCAATGCAGGAAGGTCATCTCTCAGATCGAGAAATTTGACTTCTTCATGATTCGCTCTTAGAGTGAAAAAAAGATCACAACCACATCTAAGGCCTCCGCAGTCGATATATCCACACAACAGAAGGAAGTGGATAAGGTCGTGGAAGAATACTTAGATATCTTCTCCTCTCCTACCGGGGTACCTTTGCATTGCCAGGTCAAGCATCCCATCTATCTGATCCTAGACACACTCCTACCCAATGGGCTAGCCTACCACCGCTCTCTACTAGAAAATGAGGAGATCAAGAGGCAAATCCAGGAACTACTCCACAAGGGGCAGAAGAAACATGGGACCTGGTGACTCTGCATTGATTACTAGGCCCTAAATAAAATCACAGTCCTAAACCGATACTCGATTCCCCGAATCGACGAACTCCTTGATCAGATCACGGGGGGAAAATACTTCAGTAAGTTCGATCTGAAGTCTAGCTACTACCAGGTCCCAATAGAATAGACATATGTATGGAAGACCGCCTTCAAGTCAAAAGAAGGTCTTTTTGAATGGCTAGTCATGCCCTTTGGTTTGAAAAATGCTCCAACAAATTTTATGAGGATGATGGATGATATCCTATGACCTTTCACCAATACTTTTGTAGTGGTGTATCTGGATGACATCCTCATCTATAACAAGACTTGGGCCGAACACTTGCAACATATTCAACAGGTTTTTAACACCCTGCGACAACACAAACTATATGCAAACTTGGAAAAATACTCTTTCGGCATGGACATGGTCCATTACTTAGGTTACATCATTGATCGACATGATGTGCATGTGGATCCATCCAAGATCCAGGTCATTCGTGACTGGCTAACACCAACCAAACTCACTGAACTTCGGATTTTCTTGGGCCTCACCAATTTCTATCNAAAGATCACAACCACATCTAGGGCCTCCGTAGTCGATATATCCACACAACAGAAGGAAGTGGATAAGGTCGTGGAAGAATACTTAGATATCTTCTCCTCTCCTACCGGGGTACCTTTGCGTTGCCAGGTCAAGCATCCCATCTATCTGATCCTAGACACACTCCTACCCAATGGGCTAGCCTACCACCACTCTCTACTAGAAAATGAGGAGATCAAGAGGCAAATCCAGGAACTACTCCACAAGGGGCAGAAGAAACACGGGACCTGGCGACTCTGCATTGATTACTAGGCCCTAAATAAAATCACAGTCCTAAACCGATACTCGATTCCCCGAATCGACGACCTCCTTGATCAACTCACGGGGGGAAAATACTTCAGTAAGTTCGATCTGAAGTCTAGTTACTACCAGGTCCCAATAGAATAGACATATGTATGGAAGACCGCCTTCAAGTCAAAAGAAGGTCTTTTTGAATGGCTAGTCATGCCCTTTGGTTTGAAAAATGCTCCAACAAATTTTATGAGGATGATGGATGATATCCTATGACCTTTCACCAATACTTTTGTAGTGGTGTATCTGGATGACATCCTCATCTATAACAAGACTTGGGCCGAACACTTGCAACATATTCAACAGGTTTTTAACACCCTGCGACAACACAAACTATATGCAAACTTGGAAAAATACTCTTTCGGCATGGACATGGTCCATTACTTAGGTTACATCATTGATCGACATGATGTGCATGTGGATCCATCCAAGATCCAGGTCATTCGTGACTGGCTAACACCAACCAAACTCACTGAACTTCGGATTTTCTTGGGCCTCACCAATTTCTATCGCAAGTTCGTGTTGGGATTCTCTCATATCGCATGGGCCCTCAGCCAAGTAACCAGGGGTGGAGGTAAGGAAAAATTTGTGTGGGTCTGTCCCAACAACAAGCCTTCAATTAATTGAAGAAGTGTTTGTGATCATCCCCAATAATTTCATTATCGGACCTACAACATCCCTTTGAGATCGAGACAAATTCTTTAGACTATGTTGTGGGCTTCATTCTCACTCAACACGGCCACCCCGTGGCATATAATAGTGAGACACTCTCAGATGTTGTCCATAATTACACTACTTATGACAAAGAAATTTACTCCATTGTGCGAGATTTCCGCCAGTGGAGACATTACTTTCTTGGGAAGGAGACAATCATCCACACTAATCACAAGACACTATAGTTCATGCAGACCCAAGGAAAATTGCAGAATGACCACCATGAGAAGTGGTCTACATACTTACAGTAGTTCCACCTCAACATCAAGTATAAAACGTGAATTACCAACTGAGTTATTGATTTCCTCAGCCAAACTCCAGTTGTGACACTCACCACGGTGCTAGACTCTTGTGGCCACGAGACGTCCAGTTGGCCCCACCTCTATGAGACAGACCCTGAATTCTCCACCACCTACCAAGTGTTGGGTGCCAACTCAGTGGTCACTAATTTCCATATTCAATATGGGTTGTTGTGTCATCCGGGCCATCTTTGCATTCCATCAAGCGAGCGTGCGAAGATGATTTGGGAATCTCACTACAGTCGGGTGGCAGGACACTTTAGCATCGAAAATACAGTGGTAGTGTTGTAGAAACATTTCTACTTGCCGAAACTTTGATAGGATGTCAACAAGTATATCAGGTTCTACATTGTCTGCGCTATTGCCAAACCAACCACTGAGAAACAGGGTTTGTACACCCCTCTTCCTAAACCTAACAGGCCATGGGAATCCATCTCAATGGAGTAATATGTCGGGCCTCCTATCCACCAAGATGGGAAATGACTGTGTTTTTGTGGTTGTTGATTGCTTTTCCAAGATGGCGATTCTAACCGCCTGGAAGAAGAACATCAAAACATAAGCCACTTCCAAGCTCTTATTTGAACGAGTATGGGTACATTTTGGGATCCAACAAACCATTATCTCAGACCGTGACAGTTGATTCCTCAACACATTCTGGTCGAGACTTTGGTCACTATTGGATACTAAGCTCACCAAATATACTTCCTTCCACCCCCAGACATATGGCTAAACTGAGGTTGTCAATCAGATGATCGTACATATCTTGCGCATGTACAATTCAAAACACCCCCGCACATGGGATGATAGTCTTCCCTATGTCCATCATACAAGGATGATTTTAAGGATGGAGATTTATTTTAAAATGTAGAAACCTTGGAGAATCTTACTAATCCTTCATATGCCAACTATAAATGTTTGGTGATATTTTTGTAAAAATATTCAAATTTCTAAGGATTTTATATAGTTCGTATAAATTTTTGGCGTTTTTTAAGGTAAAATAATTTTATTCTATAGAATTTGGGTGAATTATTTTTAGAATGGAAAATTGTTTTTTGGAAAAACCATGGAAAATTCGCGCATGAGAGAAATTTAGCCCCTAAAATCATCCTTTCCAACATAGCTAGAATCGAGCCCTGCATAGCTCAACTAGACATAGCCCCTTTCAAGTGTGGTTGGGATTCCAACCATTGGGCCCCATGGATATTTGACTACCCCTGGTGACCACCTTGGTCGAATCGCCCCTTGCTCCACCAGAAGCTGACAAAGACACCCAGTTCATTGAGAGGATCCAACACATCCACCAATAGGTTCAGGATATTCTACAAAAGTCTAATGCCAAGTATAAGCAGTGCCATGATCAACATCGGTTTCCACATAAGTTTCAAGTGGGAGATAAAGTTTGGTTGCACTTGCAGAAAGAACGCCTTAAAGGGCCCCATCATAAGCTTTGTCCACTTCGTTATGGGGCGTACACCATAACCAAGGCCGTGGGTGACAATGATTTTTAGCTCAACATTCCCCCTTTCCTTGGCCTGCACCCAGTCTTCAACGTGGCTCTCATCCGACCATGTTTCCCACCATTATTGGAGACCTCAGAGATAGCAGAGAAGTTGATACCAAGAAAGCTCAAACCTAACTTCATGCAACAAACATCCAATGATCATATTGTGTACACACAGATCAAGGGCACTCAACATAAAATGATCGAACTTTTTCGAGTCGTCAAAGGAGGGAAACTCCTGCACCAAGGCAAGTGGCTCACCCGAGGCCAAATTCAGTAGAAATTTCCTCATCTGATGGGAAAAATAAATGCAATGGAGACCATTTATTCCTAAGTAGGGATTATTTATCTAGGTGGATATTGGTGGCCACCCACCTTTTCCAATTCGCTCAAAACAATTTTCTGGCAATTTTGGCAATTTACTTTTTTTAGCAGTTTTTAACTTCCGAGGCTATTTTGAGAGCCTAAATGAAGGTTTTTTGGGATCGAGCTTCTTAATAATAGCTGGGGGCTCTGATTGATCCCCCAGAATTAATCTCCTTGACGATACCTTTCAAACTGGCTATTGTGCGCTTAAAACGAAGATCGTATGCAAAAGTTACGACCCTAGGAAGTTGATGTACTAACTCTCCCAAACGGGGCCCACATGACTTTTGGCGCTTCATCTCCTAGGGTTAGGTTTTTGGATGTATAGGGTTTTTTAAATTCTTTTTTATTGTAAAAGGGTCTTCAAAGCCTCATTGTAATCATCTTCTTGTGAATGAGCATAGCCGTCACATCTCTTCTTAGAGATAACCTGTAATGTCCCCAAGGCCGAGCCCTGATGTAAATCATGTTGATGAAATGAATTGTAATTATGTTGTATAGGCTGGTGAGACAAGTTA
>JZKD02S0693930.1:13319-30556 GCA_000966675.3 Picea glauca
GTATATCATTTCTGTGTATTGTGAAGATTATGCTGGATATTTCACTGTTATTCTGTTATTTCTAGCATTTCGTTTCTGTTCTGCATATTTTATATATCTGGTATCTTGCACCAACGATCGTAGCCAATACAAATGTTTCAAGACAAAGAGACAAGACTGTAATGCTAAGAGTCCTTGCTCATGCTAGAATGCAGAGGTGAGAGAAGAAAACAAAATTTTCCAAAAACTAATTGTGCCTGGGTGGGTACCAAAGAAGTTTATAAAGATGGTTGGGCCCTCATGATTTTCAAGCCAATGATTGTAGGAAAGTAATCCAGCTTGCTTCGGAAGAGCAATCTTGGAGAGGGCGTCCGCTTTCTTGTTGTTTTCTCTCGGAGTGTGAAGATGAGTGATATGCCTGAACTTTTGTTGAAGCTCTCGAGTTCTGTCCATTCAACCAAGAAGGGAGGAAACCTGTAACTTACCTTTGGAGTTTAACCAGTCTATCACAATTTTAGAGTCCCCAAGTAGTTGGTAAGTCCAAAAAATTCAACCTAGAGGCCAAGCGAAGAGTTGCCCAAGCCCCCATCAATTCTGCCTTTGTATTAGTGTCGGGTCTGCAATTGAGAGTCCAACAAATCTATGAGTTATTTGAAACCCTTATGTGACCACCAACACCACAATTGTGACCGTCCGACTGAGCAATGCCATCGAACCAACTAGTAGGCAGTCCCTCAGAGAGAAGAGTCTTATGCCTATGCTTTATTGATTTATGTCTCCGGTGTATAGCAGTCCAGCTTGTATAAGAACCAAGAGCTTTGTAAACAACCATAGAAATGGAGGGGAACACATTGGCGAAGATGGTGTTGTTCCTTTCCAGCTACGCGAACCAACAAATAAAGGATGGCAACGTGAGGTGAGATCTTTGCTTGTTGTTCCAACACTTGAAGCAATTCAGCAGCAAAGGCCCATCCGAGGTCGTTGATAAATGAAGTACATATGAGATCCGAGCCCAGACACGTCTAGTAAATGTGTAGCAAACAAATAAATGTAGTGTTGATTCCTCCTCCGTGCGACAGATATGGCAAAAGCTAGGACTGGTCCACCCTTTTTTTTAAGGATATCCTAGGTGTTTAGTTTGTATTCAATGGATAGCCAAATGAAGAGTTTAATCTTCAACGGGAGTTTAATCTTCAGCGGGATATTCTAGCTCCATAATTTTTTCCTCCAGCTATCTGTTGGAAGCGACCAATGTAGATATGTAATGGCTGCATAAAGGTTTAAAATAGATGGGTGGCCTGAGGAGTCTCCTCCAATCCAAAGGAGTGTGTCCTCCATTTCTTGTAGCTTTATACCCGTTGTCGTTAATGATTTGGTATAGTTATCCCATTCTAATGCAAGTGCTATTGGCAAACCGAGATCCTCACTAGAGCGCCAACAGTGAGAGATAGAATTTGAGCCACTCACGTCTTTTGCTTGGAAGAGAAAAAAGATATGTAGGGAATGTAGATGAGTGGGGAGCTGAGCCAATAGAAAGGAGGTGTCTCCCAAGTTCGATATACGATAATGTCCAAGATGGATGGAATGACTAGTCCCTGGATTCCAAGAGAGCCAGTGGGAGATGAGAGGAGTCGTCCGAGCCAAGTTTCTCCATGTGTAGGAGGTAGAACTGGGAATGGATGATGGTGATCTAAGCCAAGCAGCAACAGAAACAAGTGGGAGATATTTATCCAAAATGACTATGTGCCAAATCCCTGTATTTGTTAATACATGCCAAACTGTATTTGCAGCAAGTGCTAAATTGAAGAAGAGGATGTTTCTAAGGCCCCAACCACCTTTTTGTTTTGGATTTGCAAGAGCATCCCAGCTACAAAGATGGAGGCGAGGTGTGGATGTACAACCCGACCAGAGGAAGTTGAAGGAGAGCTTGCGAAGTTTGTGGAGCACTACCACTGGAAGGGAAGCCAAAGCCATCCAATATATAGGTTGACCTTCCAGGACAGCTTTTAAAAGAGTAAAACGCCCACCGAGGGAGAGCCAACGATTGCACCAATTCCCAATTCTTTTTTCCACTTTTGCCAGGAGCCAGTTCCAGTCAACAATCCTGTAAGAATCTGCCTTAATAAAATATCCTAGATAATTGAATCCTTCAGATAGATGTGTAAAGGTATGTGGGAAGAGAGACTGTAGGTGATTTAGAGATTGATCGGAGAGGTTTGGATAATGAAAAGTGGACTTGAACCAATTTATATGTAGACCAGAGGCCCTGCAAAAGACAAGTAGAATGCTTTTGATTTCTCGCCATTCAAGAATGGAGTCGTTGATCATTATCAAGACATCATCAACGAAAATGAGATGAAGGATCTTTATTAGCCTTAAAACTTTTACACCTGTCAAGTTCCCTTGTGACTGGCCAAGTTTAAGAAGAATGCTCAGGTCTTCCATGACTAAAATAAATAGTAGTGGGGAGAGCGGGAAGCCCCATCGCAAGCCTCTGCCATTGTGAAAGAAAGGAGAGGCTTCACCATTGACCAGAACCGAGAAGGTGGCACTTGAGACACATCCCATGATCCAATTGATGGAAGTCGGACTAAAACCAGATTGCACCAGAATCAATCGTAGAAAGTCCTTGTCAATGCAATCAAAGGCCTTTTTTAGATCTAATTTAAGAGTCAGTGCCTTTGATTTTTTAGCTTTTATACTATGATTACATTCTTGAGCAGTGCCTATTGCATCAAGGATCTGTCTTCCTTTGAGAAATCCCAATTGTTCGTTGGACAGAGAGTGTGAGAGAACCAGCTTTAAACGATTGGAGTCCTTGGTGTAAGGAAATGAGAGAGTAGACGTTATTTCACACACTAAAATTGTATTGAGTGCTCCTTTAAATCAATGTAATATTACACATATAAATACATGAATGTTGTCTCAAGATAGACACACTTTCTTAGTCACACTAGAAACTAGTTGAGAGAATATCTCAATCACACACCAAACTAGGAGCCAACTAGTTGGAGAGAATTTCTCATATCCAACTAGATCTAACAACCTCCTAAAGCATAGAAACATAATCCTTGTGTAGAGACGAACTCTACCTAATAATGACCAATAATCATAACAACCACAAATATGATCAACATTAGACAAGTAGGAGTTAATGATTCCAACACTCCCCCTTAATGACTACTTGTCTTAACCTTTGTCAGGTCAGGTCTTCATCATTATCAAATCCTCTGCAACAATTGCTCCATTATGAATTTAAGAACCTCCTAATCAACAAAGTCTATATCTGGTTGGTCCATCCAAACACTTTCACCTCTTACCTCAATCATGCAAACATCATCGAATTGTCAAATTCCATATAAAGGAACAATCATCCATCGGAATGCATTGGTACCTAACCATTGCAACCACTAGTCTAATAGGATGTCCTCCATGTACATGGTTCATTCAACTTCTTGATGAACTCCCCCCTGAATGTAAAACTTTTGGTTTTTAAGTACCTCCTAGAGTCTATAATCCATATTTATGAGAGGAATGAAATAAATAACAAACTGAATACAATAACACAAAGATATAGAGAACAACAACAAATATCCAATGAACAATAATTTCTATTGAATAAATAAAATAGGTTGAAACTGTAAAACTGCAAAACTGAAAACAACTTGCTCGAATGGTGGTAGCTATCTATGAGAAGAGATGTGGCTGCTATGTGCATCCGTCTAAGCAAAATGATTACATTGAGGCTCCATAGGCCTTTTTAACATTACTCATGAATTCCAAAACCCTATACATCCAAAAACCTAACCCTAGGAGATGAAACGCCAAAAGTTATGTGGGCCCCATTGGGTAAGTCGATACCTCCACTTCCCAGGGTCGTAACTTTTGCATAAGACCTCCATTTTAGGTGCGTAATGGCCCACTGGAAAGGTATTTTCGAGAAATACACATTATGCCATCAATCCCTGACTTTGTCTAGAATTTGATTGTGGCAAGCCAAAAAAACATTGTTTAGGGCCCCAAAACAACCCTAAAAGTACAAAAAGATGTACTGACATGAAAACTTCCAAAATAAGCCAGTTGGATTAGGTGGGCATCCACCAATCTCCAACTGGAATATGTGTAGGGATTCATACAACTCGAAAGTGTAGAACCCACAGTTACAAAGAATTACAGAAGAACATGTTGAACTAAAAGTTGTCAAGAGGAGCTAGTTGGAATAGGTGGGTGGCCACCAATATCCACCTGGATCAGTATACAACCAACATGGTTCGCTCATAGAGTATCTGCCAACACACCGTCCTACTCCTCCAAACAATTCCATAATAGAGGCTACTGCACTATACAAACAAGTTATCCAAATCATCAGGGACACATGGCAAAGGGGTATAAATGCCTTTCCAAGTCTTACACTGATATGCCCTTTACATGTTACATAGATACAGGTACATACATTACATAATCTATCACATGGAGACACTAGGTACAAGTTTAAATAGAAAAACAACTAGGTACCACCACAATACTTTTGTCGAGTACCAAATCTAAGTAAGATACAAGTTTAAATTTTTTAAGGACCGATACATCGAATCAAAACATGACATCATAGACTTGCTACAAATACAATGTGTGATTCACATTACCATATGGTCAAGTATTCTTTTATTCCACACAATTCATAAACTTTTACCTTATTTTTCCACCATCATTTGACCTTCACTATTGTCACGAGATTATCACCAACTTCCCGTGGATTAGGATTTATTCACTATGGGTTTAATCCTTGAACTTGCTTGCTCCTTCCTTTTGTACCTGTGGAAAACTAATGATTGATGCCCATATAAAAATAAATCCATCTACCTAGATACATGGGTGTCTTCCATTGTACTCGTCAACTCTCTAGGAATCCTTTTCACCTACATGGTTCATCAACACGTTAGACTCCCCCTTAATCATAACTTGGTCCCAACCATCTCACATTCTGAGATTAATTCACACATTACCTGATCCAGGGGATCAAAATATGCTCAAAATAAAAGTTCTCGGAATTGCTTCAGAACAGACTTATGTGTAGGCCTCGTCCTCACGATCCCAACACAACTTGAATGTGTTCAAACAGACGTCGTATGCGAGAGATATCATGTTTTTTCCACTTTGCCAAACAAGCAAAATTTTGCTGACTGTACAGTCTGTACAGTGTTGATGTGGTAGGGTCGTACTGGTGACATGGAAGGTGACCATACTGACATGTGACAAGTAACCGTACTAACACATGGAAAGTGGTGATTTCACATTTTTTATGGAAGTGGTTATGTGGACCAATGGTTGGTTGACACATGGCATGCTAGGAGCAAATAAGAAGGTGCCATGTGGCACTCTGTCATTGTTTATTGGTTTAAAAGGTTTGTTGGAGTTTGTGGGGATCGAACCCGGGACCTCCGGTAGTGGCAATGGCTTGGCAAGGGTTAGGCTACCAACCCACCAACAATTGTTTCTTAACCTTATAATCTTAAAGAAATATTTGAATTGATTTAAACCTTCACATGGGAACAGAAAGGTTCACATTCCTCCCATACAACCTTTGGTGCAGGGTTTCAACAACACTATCCAACAACGAGCGCGGGGATTCCACGTGTTATCCCTTGATTTAGCCATTCACCACATGACCACCACATGCGCAGGAGTTTACCAACAGATCCAAACTTGGCGCTGGGACGTGGCCATATGACGCCCATGCGACCGACACCTCCGCCAGAAAAGGTGTTGGTTGTCTAACTATTCGACATTTTCACCCGATTTGTAGGATGCGTGTGGGTGCTGGGTTTAGGCACAGGAAAATCCTAGAAGCCGGGTTTAGTTCACACAGGGGTGTTTTGGAGGAGCAGAGACAACAAAGAATTGGGAAAACTTCCAGGAAGAGGTTCCAACTCAGTTTTTGGCCAAACTAGGTGCAGGAAGAGCCTAGCTAGGGGTTTTTGGACGTTCTAGAGCCATTGAAACCATCTATTTCTCATTCTCAGCATTGTAACACACTAATTTTGACAATTTGAGCATTAATGAAAATGATCCATTGGAACCTGGACCAAGAGATGTAGCTCAAGAGAGGGGTGAACTCCTTTATCATTTTGTTGTGTTAATGTGTTTACTTTGATGGTTGTTTATGACTATTTATGCTTCTCATGATTAAGTAAAAACTCATTAAGTTTTATGTGTTTGTAACTTGATCTTATTACCCAAGCACATACAATTTATACTTGCAATTTTAAAGAGACTCAAGCCTTTTCATTTTCAGATCAAGTTGGTACAGAGCATAGGTTTTTGAAGGTTTCATTGTTTGCAAGTGTTTTTTTTCTTATGCTTACAAGGTTGAAGCTCACAAGAGGAGAAGGTCAACTTGTAGAGCCAATTTCTCAACTTTCAAGAAGGAGAACTACACAATCACCTCAAGCTTCAAGGATATATTCACCAAGTATGGCTCATGAGGAGAGCCATGAAACTCTTACTTTAGAGGATGAAACTTTCAGAAAAACTTTCTATGATATGACATAAATGGTGAAAGTTTTATTTGAACAAATAAATGCAAGGTTGTAAGGTGAAATCTCAAACCCTCCAAAGGGAAATGAATATCGTGGTGATAAAACTCCAAAAGGAAATGGAGGGAATGGTGATACTCCACCTCCGTCACCTCCATCTTTCACCTCTTCTACCATTTCACAACCACCTCCAAATTCTCCAAAGGAACATGGTAAAATTCCTCTACAAACGCTTTTGCTTAAGCTTGATATTAAGTTTGAATTGACTATGTACAATGGATAGGTAAATGCTGAGAAATTGGATAACTGGATTCATCAGATTGAAGTGTATTGTAGGATACAAAGAATCAAAGATGATGAAACTAAGATTCAACTTGCTTCTCTAAGATTGGAAAGTGCAGAACTCATTTGGTGGGAAGCCAAAACTCAAGAGGACATGAAGAAACATGGTAAAGTTTTATCCTCTTGGAATGATTTTATTGTTGAACTTAAAAGCCAATTTTATCCATTAGCATACATGCAGAAAGATATTATGGATTGGAAAAACTTTAGACAAGCTAAAGAGCAAAGTGTACAAAGCTACACTCAAAAATTTAGAAGAAGAGCTTTGATTTTGGGTATAGATTTATCTTCTCAAGAAACTTTACTCAAATACATTGGAGGATTGCATAGCTACTTGAGGCACACAATACTTATGTTTAACCTTACAAGTCTAGATGAAGTTTGTGTATAGGAAACTCATTTGGAAGCAAGAGGGAGGAATGAACCTCGAGAGGGCAATAAGAAACCTTTTGTTCATGGATACAAAGGAAAGAAGAAGTTCAAGGGAAATGGAAGAAAGAATGCTTCAGTCAGGAAAGAGGGAGAAAAACTCACATGTAAAAACTGTTCCAAAGATGGCCATGATGAAGACCATTGTTGGAAACTACTTCCTGAAAAGAGAGTCGAGACCCAAAAATTTCAGCCATAAGGGGAAACCAAAGACTACTGCAACTATACAACATGGTTTAGGTTCTGATTCGGGTGATGAAACAAATATTACAACAATGGGTTTTCAAGGTAAGGATTCTATTGCAAGTACTAGTTCTTCAAGTAGTAGTAGCCTCAATGAAAATCAACATGAAAAAGAAAGAATAGAGCTTTTCCACATAAGGGTTATTTCAAAGCATACCAATATAGATACTCTTTTTGATACTGGATCTCAAGCAAACCTCATAACTGAAGACATTGCCAAGAAATTAAAATTGGAAACAAGTCCACATCCTAAACCATACTCTCTAGGATGGATAGGTGACAATGCCAAATTGCATGTGACAAGAAGGTGTAAACTTAGATTTTCCATCATTACAAATTTTATAGATGAGGTAGAGCTTGATGTTATTCCATTGGATATTTGTGGCATTGTGTTGGGAAGCCCATATTTATATGATAGGAGAGCCATCTTTCATCTTCATGAGAACAAGTATCATTTGTTTAAAAATGGAGTTGAACACATTGTTAGAGCACATACAAAGAAGCTGAATTTGTCACTTGTAATTGCTGGACAAATGAAGAGATTAGTCAATGCTAGTAAGAATTTTGTCCTCTTGATGATCAAACCCAAAGACAATGTTGAAAAATAAGCGTTCCAAGGTTGTGATGCAAAGTTGAAATCTGATTTATATGAGGTTGTTAACCAATATGATGAGATGTTTCAACAACCAAAAGGATTGCCTCCAAAAATGGGTATCCAACATGAGATACAATTGCAGCAATATTGTCCTCTTCCAAACATTGGTATGTACAGGATGTCAGTCATGGAGAATGCTGAAATTAAAAAAACAAATCCAAGAGTTGCTTGACAAAGGGGTCATCATGCCAAGCACATTGCCATGTGGGTCACCAATTGTTTTAGTGACAAAAAAAGATGGTACATGGCGCATGTGTGTAGATTTCAGGGCCTTGAACAAGATTACGGTAAAGAATCGTTATCCTCTTCCTAGAATTGATGATTTGATTGATCAATTGAAAGATGGTAAGTATTTTGCTAAGTTGGATTTGAGAAGTGGATATCATCAGATTAGGATTGCTGAAGGAGACACTTGGAAGACAACTTTCAAAACAAAGCAAGGTTTGTTTGAGTGGATGGTAATGCCATTTGGACTTTGTAATGCTCCTGCTACATTCATGAGAGTCATGAATAATGTTTTAAGGCCTTTTCTTGATGATTGTGTGATTGTCTACTTGGATGACATTTTGATATTTAACAAATCTCATGAAGAGCATGTTATGCATGTAAAGAAAGTTTTGGATGTCTTAAAGAAAGAAAATTTGTGTTTGAAGATATGTCTAAATGTGAGTTTGGAAAGACCTCACTTGTTTACTTGGGGTATATTGTTGGAGGAGGAGAACTAAAAAATTGATCCTTCCAAGGTCAAAGTCATTTTGGATTGGCCCAAGCCCAACAATGTGACAGAGGTAAGAATGTTTTTGGGAGCATCCCAATATTGGAGAAAGTTTATTGTTAACTTCTCTTCAATTGCAGCTCCATTACATGCAGTGATAAGAATCAATCAAGTTTTCTAGCTCCATTTATTGCATTGAAGGAGAAGATTAGTTCAAATCCAATTCTTTCACTTCTTAATTTGAGACAGCCATTTGAGATCCAAACCGATGCAAGAAATTATGCAATGGGCACAATCTTGTTACAACATGGTCAACCCATTTGTTTTCATTTTGAAACTTTTAATGGTGATGTGATTAACTATCCTACTTATGATAAGGAGTTGTATGCATTGTGATGCAGGAACATCACCTCCAAAGTCAAAGACGTAAGCATGGAGATAGGGATATGACATCTCAGCATGACAAAATTTCAAATCAACATTTAATTCAGAAGGAAAACGAGTTGTTGAGATATTTTGGAAACAACGTTTTTTAAAATATCGTGTTTGTAAAGTCCTATATGACTGTAAGGAGTTACAGATAGGGAGTGGGAGCCCTTATCGGGTAATAAATGATAGTTATTTTAATAGGACAAAGTAGGTAACTGCTAGAACCTGATAGGATAGGTTGCAGACAAGACAAAGAAGATCTCGAGGAGCCACTCCTTAGATAGCTTTGTTGTTTTTTTATTGTAAGAGATAAGAGATAAGAGATAAGATATTAGGGAGATCACATAAGAGTAGAGTAGCAAAGTAGAAGAAAGACACAATGAAGAATTGTAATACTATGTAACTTTATTTCATGAATGAATAGAGCAGACATAATTCTTTCAATTCCTTGGACAGTGTTCATTATGATGTGTGATTGAATGAATCATATATTCTGTATGTGATTTAGTTCATTTTCGTTTATGTATGGTTGTTAGAATTGATCATATGAATTTGTGACGAAACTGGACAAGTCTCAATTGTTTCTCTTCTAAAACTTGTATGCAAGGTGTGCACATTGTAAGCAAGGAGTGCGTTGACAGAGTCTTAAATTGACTCAGAAGAGTTTAGAAGGAAGAACAAGAAATTAGAACAAATGCAAGGAGTGCACAACGTCAAGGAGCGACTAAGTGTCGAAGAACCAGAATAGAGGAGCGCAAGGAGTGTAGGAATAATTTATTCCAAAGAAATCCTTTGATCTGAGTTTGTCGAGAGCCCAGGAATGCAAGGAGTGCGTGGGAGATTAAAATCCTCAAGGGGATCAAGCTCAGAAGAGATAGTGAGGATAAATCTTTGGAGGAGGGTGAAGCTCTAAAGGCTTCACGAATTATCAATCAAGAGTTGTCCAGGAGGGAGTGGGATCATTTCAGACCATTGGATCTAGATAAGGTGTGCGAGCTTCCACAACTCCAGAATTTCGTGAACAAGGAGGAGGTGAAATAGCCGAAGTAAATCTGGACCGTCAAATCTAGAGGGACACGTGGCAACGGAGCATGAGCGTTAGATAAATGCATTTGGGGTTAAGTTGAGAGTTGAAACTTTTGAAACCCGAAGTCTGAAGTGAATGTAGACCGTCAAATTCAGAGGACACACGACATAAATATATGGACTTCGGGTAATGACCCGAAGTAAATCATAGCCTTCAGATTAAGGGGGACAAACGGTGCAAACCCATGGAATTCGAGTAAAGACCTGAAGTAAATCTCACCCGTTTGATTCAAGAGTACATGCGAAAGAAATCCGTGCACTTCGAGGGAAAGTGAAAGTTGAGAATTGAGTTTTCTGAAGTTCGAAGACCCAAAGGGATCACAGTCATCGATCTGCGAAAGACACACTTCAGTGGATCGCAAGCTTCGAATAAAAGAAATTGGGGGAAGATGAGGGTTGAGAGTTGATATTTCTGAAGTCCGGAATTTTGAAACTGTTAGAGTCGTCGATTAAGGAGGATACATGCCAAGAGATATGTTATTTTGGAGAAAGTAAGGTTTGAGAGTTGAAAACTCTGAAACGTGAATCACGAAGCAAATAACGATCGTTGATTTGAAAGGGGTAGATCTGATCTATTGATTTGAAAGGGGCAGATATGAGATGTTGACCGAGAGGCCTCATCCGATATCATGAGATCAACAGTCACGCTCAATTGCGAAGTCAAAATATGATCGAGTTTTAAAAATTTGAGAGCGGCCCACAATTGAAACCACAGTATTGCAAAAGGGACACATGGCAATTGATGGTGAATTGTGGGGAGAAAAGCGGTGTGGTATAAAACCCCTTTTGGCCACCCCGCAATCATGTTTTTACGTGAGTTCATAGCCCAAGGTCACATCCAAGAAGGGGCTAGTGGAAAAGGGGCTAGCACCTGAAACATGATAGTTTAGCAGCGCGGAGGGAGAGGTTGCGGGTGCCATAGGACCTACACCAAAAGGTCGAAAGAGCATGTGTTGAATTATAGAGTGAGAACATCAAGGTTTCAGAGAGCTGATTTGGCTCACAGAATTGAAGATCCTTGACTGGGAGGTTGCATAGCCCAAATGAGAGAAGGGGGGTTGCATTAGGTGGTATCAGAGCTATTGAATTTCTCTGCAGACTACAGACAAAGGAGAAAGGAGATAAATCAATATCATTAGTGGTATCAAGAGTTGATTCTGTTTATAGACATTAGAGGGCGAGGTAGTGGAATCATGCCACCTAGAAGACGCAGAGAGAATCCAGAAATGGAAGAAGAAATGAGGCAACTCAGAATGAGACTGGATGCCATGGAAACAACGCAGAGAAGAGCACCAGACACTGGAGATATCAGTGAAGATGAAAGCAAAGAGATATAGGTTGAAGAAGATGTAGCAGAGGATGTTGTAGAAGACTGCTTATTGAAAGTTGTTTCAAGAATAGGAGCCAGAGCAAAAATAGAGGTACCAATGTATGAAGACAATTTAGAAGTTGAAGAATTTTTGGATTGGGTACAAGGTATGGGAAAGTAATTCGATTATGAAGATATTGAAGAAGACAATATGGTGAAGCATGCAGTGACAAGACTGAAGGGTCATGCAACATTATGGTGGGATGAACTGTAAGCCGATCGTAGATGCAAGGGAAAGAAGAAAATTAAAAGCTAGGATAGGATGGTAGCCAAGCTAAAATCAAAATTTATCCCGAAGGACTATCAAATCAATCTGTTCAGAAGATTGCAGAACCTAAGACAAAAAAGCTTATCAGTGAAGGAATACACTGAGGAATTTTGCATACTGAACATTAGGGTTGGATAGAAAGAGAATGAGGATGAAAAAAAAACCAAGTATATCAATGGACTGAGATATGAAATACAAGAGGAGATCAACATGATGTCTGTTAGTAAAGTTGAGGATGCTTATCAAGAAGCCTTGAAAGCTGAAGAGAAATTTGCCAGAAAGAATAGGAGGAAATTCAAGTAGAGGTATGGGAACCAACAAAGAGAAGTCCCAGAAACCAAAGCATGAAGCTGGAAAGCAGCATAATCACCCTGAGAAAGGTGGAAGTTCTAGAGAAGGGAAACATGGAGGAAGAAGCTCTTTTCCTAGAGGAAGAGGAAGAGCTAGAGGAGGTGAAGTTAGATGTTATGCCTGTGGAAAGACATGGCACATGTCTTGGGAATGCCCAGAGAGGAAGAAAAACACAAAAGGAGGATAAACACACATTTTTGAAGCACATAAGCATGTGGAAGCAAAAGCAGCAGAAGGAGGAAAACACCTCATGATGAAGAAATTTCTTCTTAAACAAAATAAGGAGGTAGAGGAACCGGTTTAGCGAACAAGTCTGTTCAGAACTGCTTGCAAGACAAAATACAGAGTTTTCAAGATGATCATAGACAGTAGGAGCACTGACAATATAATATCCACATATATGGTGGAGAAACTAGAACTGAAGACAACTGCACATCCAAACCCATACAAGGTATCATGGTTGCAAAAATGACATCAAGTAATGGTAAGTCAACAATGCCAAGTTGAATTTAAAATAAGAGGTTATAGGGATGAAATATTATGTGATGTAATTCCTATGGATGTCTGTCATATTTTATTGGGGAGGCCATGGAATTTTGACTGAAAAGTTATGCATGATGGGAGAAAAAATACTTATACCTTAGAAAAGAATGGTAGGACATATATGTTGTTGCCAATAGAAGACAAAGAGAAAAAGAGGGAAGCTAGTTCAAGTATACTTCTCATGAGTGGGAAGGAAGTCTTGAATTGAGTCAAGAAGGAGCAGGAGATGCAGTTTGCTATAGTGAGGAAGCTAAGAGTTATCCTTACAAATACTTATGTGGATGATTTACTTGAAGAAATCCAGGAACTATTAGAAAACTTTGTTGACATAGTAGTGGATGAGTTACCTCACTCATTGCTGCCCATTAGGAGTATAAGCCATCATATTGACCTTATTCTAGGAGCTAGTTTACCAAACAAAGAATCTTATAGGTTGACACCTAGAGAGCATGAGGAAGTTAAAAATCAAGTCTAAGAGTTGTTGGATAAAATTTTAGTCAGGGAAAGCCTAAGCCCATGCACAGTACCAACTATGTTGAGTCCAAAGAAGGATGGATGATGGAGAATGTGTACAGATTCCAGAGCCATCAATAAGATCACCATTAGGTATAGATTCCCTTTACCCAGGATGGATGATTTGATGGATTGTTTGAGTGGATCAAGCTATTTTTCCAAGATAGACTTGAAGAGTGGATATCATCAAATAAGGATGAGAGAGGGAGATGAATGGAAGACATTGTTCAAGACAAATGAAGGTTTTTTTGAATGGTTGGTCATGCCATTTGGGTTGACAAATGCACCAAGAACATTTATGAGATTAATGAATGAAGTATTGAAAGACTTCATAGGAAAATTTGTCATAGTGTATTTGGATGACATACTAATCTTCAGTAAGACAGAGGGAGAACACTTAAACCATTTGACAACAGTAATGAGAAGGTTGCAACAAGAAAAAATGCTGATAAATCTGAAGAAAAGATATTTTATGAAGACATAACTCATATACTTGGGTTTTGTGATCTCTTCAAATGAATTCAATATGGATCCAGAAAAGGTGAGAGAAATCAAAGAATGGTCATCTCTAGGAAGCATATTTGAAGTAAGAAGTTTTCATGGATTAACAAGTTTTTATAGAAAATTTATCAGAAATTTAAGTGGTATATGTACACCCATGCTGGACACTGTGAAGAAAAAACACAAGTCTTTTAATTGGACAGAGGAAGATGAAAAAAGTTTCAAAGTGTTGAAGGAGAAGATCATAGAACAACCAATTTTGGTCTTACCAGATTTTGGGAAAACATTTCAAGTGAGATGTGATGAAAGTGGAGTAGCTATTGGAGCAGTCTTGAGTCAAGATAATAGGTTGATTTCTTATTTCAGTGAGAAGCTGAATGCCACCAAGAAGAAGTATTCCACATATGACAAATAATTTTATGCAGTGATTCAAGCCTTGAAGAAGTGGAGGCACTATCTAATTCCTAAAGAATTTGTCTTGTACAATGATAATCAAGCTTTGCAGTTTATTACTAGGCAAGAAAAATTGAATCAAAGACATGCTAAATGGGTAGAATTTATGTAGAATTTTAACTTTTGTTATTAAACATATTGTTGGAAATTCTAACAAAGTTGCAGATGCTTTGAGCAGGAGGAGTTTAATTGTACAGGAATTCCAAGTGGAGACCTTAGGGTTTGGACACCTCAAGGAAATGTATCGAGAAGATCTAGATTTTAAGGAGGCTTATGAGGCATGTAAGAATCCCTTGTTGGGAGACTGAAGCCCATGGACAAAATATTTGATCCAAGATGGATTATCATTCAAAGGGAGCCAACTATGCATACCAAGATTCTCAATGAGAGATAACCTGTTGAAAGAGAAACACAACAGAGGTTTAGCTGGACATTTTGGTCATGATAAGACAATTGCACATCTGATAAATTCATACTATTGGTTGAGCATGAGGGCAGAGGTGAAAAGGTCTATGAACAAATGTAGAATTTTACAGTATGCAAAAGGAAGACATCAGAACACTAGTTTGTATCAGCCGTTACCAATTCTAGAAAGGACATGGGATGCAATCAATATGGATTTTATATTGGGATTTCCTAGAACCCAAAAAAGGAGTGATTCCATATTTGTTGTGGTGGACAAATTTTCAAATATGGCACATTTCATACCATGCCAAAAGAAAAATGATGCTACACATATAGCTAATTTGTTTTTCAGAGAAGTGGTGAGACTACATGGATTTCCTAGGAGCATAGTCTCAGATAGGGACACCAAATTTGTAGGACATTTTTGGAGGACTATATGGAAGAGGTTGGGGACAATCTTGTCATTTAGTTCAACATATCACCCTCAGAAAGATGGATAGAATGAAGTAGTAAACAAGAGTCTGGGAAACTTGTTAATAAGTTTAGTCACTGAGAAAGGTCGTCAATGGGATTAGATTCTGGCACAATCAGAATTTGCATTTAATAATTCAGTGAACAGGAGCACAGGAAAAAGTACATTTGAAATTGTGTACGGTATATAGCCAAGAGGGATTACAGATTTGAGATATCTGAATCAAGATCAACTCAGAAGTGTTGGCACAAAAGATTTTGCAATAGAAATTTAAAAACTCCATGACAGAGTCAGAGAACAACTACATGACAACAACCTAAAATATAAGAACATAGTTGATCAGAAGAGGAGAGAAGTTCAATTCGAAGTGGGAGATTAAGGTTTAGCTCATTTGAGAAAGGAAAGGTTTCCAAGGGGAACATATAACAAGTTGAAAATGAATAAGATAGGACCATGCAAGATTCTTAGAAAATTTACAACCAATGCTTATGAAATTGGGTTGCCAGACAATGTTGGGAATCGCCGATATTCAATGTTGCAGACCTATATCCTTACATGAGAGATGATGTAGGAGAACTAGATGATCAAAAATAATTTCAGTGGGAAGAACAATTGCCCACAGTAGAAAAACCTCAAATGGAGAAAATCATAAAACAAAGAGTTGGAAAGAAGACCAAGAGGAAGACATATCATGAATACTCAGTGAAGTGGAAAGATCATCTAGTGGAAGACTCAAGTTGGGTCACTGAACCAAATATTTTGAAGCATGGAAAAACAGTCTAGGAGCTCATGGACATGAGTCCATGAATATTTTAGCTAGAGGAGTATGATGCAGGAGCATCTCCTTCAAATTCAAAGATGCAAGCGTGGAGGCAGGGATATGACATCTCAACATGACATAATTTCAAATCAACATTTAATTCAGAAGGAAAACGAGTTGTTGAGATATTTTGGAAACAACATTTTTTAATATATCTTGTTTGTAAAGTCTTATACGACCGTAAGGAGTTACATATAGGGAGTGGGAGCCCTTATCGGGTAATAACTGATAGTTATTGTAATAAGACAAAGCCTATAATCACTAGAACCTGATAGGATAGGTTGCAGACAGGATGGAGAAGAGCTCAAGGAGCCACTCCTTAGATAGCTTTGTTGTTTTTGTATTGTAAGAGATAAGAGATTAGAGAGAGAAGAGAAGAGTAGAGTAGCAGAGTAGAGGAAAGACGCAGTGAAGAACTGTAATACTATGTAACTTTATTTCATGAATGAATAGAGCAGACATAATTGTTCCAATTCCTTGGATAGTGTTCATTATGATGTGTGTTTGTTGTGGGTGGGAAATCCCTCCTACGAACTAGCATTAAGGGTTTTATCATGCATGCATAAATGACCTAAAGTCTCCTACTTCATACCAACATCCTAATCATAAACCCCATTATTCATATGCAAATACAAGGTTAAAGAGATCAAGTTACTGTACCTTACTTTCCATGTTTGATGTCGATCCCATTAACACTTGGTTTCTCCTTGACTGCAACTCTCCTCCCAACGCTGACCTACATTCATAAAAGACAAAAAAATAACTCCACATGCATATAATCTATAAACTAATGGGTTAGAGATTCCATCAAAATATAATCAAATTTAAATATTGACAATCTCATATGGTGGGATGGGAAAAGTACTTCTTTTATTAATCTCACAAGAGTAACCTTACAATAGTGAGATCTGTTAGAAAAACAGGACCGTGGAGCAATAAAATAAAACAAATGCAGAAACAAAACACAGAAGATACACAATACAATAGAGACAAAGATTTACATGGTTCACCTAGTGTGCGCTATGTCCACCAGAGAAATTGCCAGGTCCTTCCTTTATTATTATCCATCATATGAAGGGATACAACCTACAACAAACCCACTGTAACTTCCTCTTCTTTCTCTCACAGTCT
>JZKD02S0693930.1:38833-53446 GCA_000966675.3 Picea glauca
ATTCCTTATCATAAATAGCTTATACAATGTTCAAGAGATAACTCAAACCAATACAAATAGTCCTCCCCAAGAGATGCACCACTCTTCTTCTCCTCTCTCCAACTGGTAATTGCAGTTTTCCTCATAAGAGAATGAGCAAGTGAGTTGTGTGTTAAAGTGAGGCACTAGCCTCCCTATATATACAAGACTGGCACATGTGAAAAGATCTTTAGGGCCGACCTCTCACTCTGGGTGGGTAAACCCACCTTTAATTTAATTCCGGGTCTCAATAATAACTGTTGGGGCCGACTTCTTATTCTTCCTATTATAATTACCGACATGATTAATCCTCAATGGGGATTAATCCTAATACAATTACCGACATGATTAATCCTAATACAATTACCAACATGATTAATCCTCAATGGGGATTAATCCTATGAATAAAATAACAATAATAATAAGAATACTCTTTGCATTTACATTATTTCAACACTTACCAACTACACCTTTAATGACACGTCAAGATAAAGTAATTGAAGGTGGTTGGAGAACAATATCACAATGATCCTTCTTTGGGCAAACAATGTCCTTATTCCTATCAAGATCTGAGCACATTGATGGTTGATAATCTTCTTTATGGAATAAATCCAAGTACTCAGAGGAATAATTATCAAAATCCTCAAGGTATGAACGAAAATCATTAGGAGAATATAGCACCATGTCATCCTTGGGTGTCTGAAATAGGCTTGTAACCATATCAACAACTTATTGCCAATAGTCAAATTTAGTAATGTCATATGATAGTTGTAAAGAAAACTTTTGGAAATGATCCTCAATGTCGTAAATGGGATCCCCATCATATCCAATCACATCCCATTTATTCTTCTCGACATGTATGAATTCATCAATATTATCAACAAAGTCATTATTTTCATCATAACATGAAGGGGTTAAAACATCCAACACTTCTTCACTCTCCACATCATAAGATAAAGAATCATTAAAATTTTGGAAGGGGAAATAACTCACCTTGCTTAATCCTTCCTGTGCAAGAGCTTCAAGTATTTGGATGACTTCATCAAGTGGAAGATCTACCTCTACATCTTCAACCTTGAGATATAGAGGATCTATCTTGTCCAAGGGTTCCATTTCTTCTTCAATCTCTGAATCATAGAACCAGTTATCATCAAAAAAATGGAAAGGAAAATGATTCACCTTATTCTCTTTGTCTCGTGCAGGGGAGAGAGAATATTGGATAGCTTCATCGGATTGAGGAGCGGTTACAGGTGCTTCATCCTCATAATTCACTTCTCTAGTTATATATTTACTACACTATATCAAATCATGGGATAAATGTTTCTCCTCTTCGAGTGGTTGACGATTTTCTTCATAAATCTCTTATTTTATATCAGAAGGTTCTTGGCATTGAACACGATGCACATCCTTGAGGTCTTCTACAATCTTAGTGGTGAATCCTTCGTTCTCTAAGGCTGTTGTGAGATTTTGAAGGGCATCTTCATATGTTTGGCATTGTGGTCTAACAAAGTCAATAAACCTACTGATGAGGTGTACGAAATATTATATACCCCTATCTTCGCAACAACCCCTAAACCAATATTGCAAAAAGGATGGTAGAGAAAGTATGAATAATTTTACCAGAACATCCTCCTCTCCCAATTCTATCTCACTTATATACTTCAAGAATTATACAACGTGAGCAATTGGGAGGCCCCTTTAAAATCTTGGAGGGTTTCTTAACCATTTTTTATCAAAACAAGTCGGATATCCTTGAAGAATTTTGAAATCAATAGTCGGATATACTTGTTCCCAAGATGCCATGATCCCATAACTTGGAAATGTCACAAAATTGAGAGTAAGGTGGCACCTAGGAAAACGTTAGTGGAGTTGCTAGATAATTTTATTGAAACTATCAAAGGGATGAGGGGATCACCCTCAGTGGATTCACCAGGTAAGATTGTAATACAAAGGTTCTCGGATAAGGCTTACCAAAAAAATGCAGTTGAGGAATATTGACTCAGTGTTCCCCGACAACGGTGCCAAAATGTTATCGCACAATTTGTACTTTGATAGAAGAGAAGCTAAAATGAAAGAAAATTGGCGTAATGGGAGACTATCATATCACTGTCACCTCAATAGGATGTCCCTTTCTATTTAGGGTGGTAGGCCCAGGGGAGATGTCCTCGGTGACCTAGGGGTTTGAGAAGAATAGTCAAAGTGGCTAGGAAAAGATCCCCTCTCACAAGTCACCATTGATCATAAAGTCTAGTTTTATAACCAATGAAGAGATAATATGTCAAATGTACCTACCCGGAACAAAGCAACAAGAAAACTATATATATGCAAGTACACTTGCTGGTTAGCACTTCATAAAACCATGGACTTTCTTGATAAAATAAATTTGTTGAATATGATGAAGTAAACCGAAATTTTATAACAACAATCTTTATAGAGCAATACTTCACATAGAATGTCTTAAAAGTGGCTTCAAAATGACTGAAAATCATTAACCATTGAAATCATAACATTAGCATTTGACATAAGCACATAAGACAAGGTACAACTCAGCCTTTACAATTGCTTTTATGAGCTTTTAATGCTGCATCTAATGGTTGTAGCTTACTTTAGTAAAAACAACAATGTTGTTAGTAGATCAAGCTATTCTAGGGTTAGAAAGTGTTAGTAGGTTGTTCAAAGAATAGGTTTTGAAGGTTGTGTAGATCAATTACTCTTAGTGAGGACTTAGAATAGTGCTTTCTTAGGGAAAATGGAGTCAATAAAGTGGCAACAAATGTTGAAGGAAAAGATTGATAATAAGAGATCCAAAGACAAAAGGGGTTGATAATTTAAATGTTGGTAAGCCAAGGCTTCAACCACCAAACCCCAGGGGAAAATAACTACTAAGGTGTAGGTAACCCTAGGCCTCAGTAGATTTTCCTCCCTCTTTAAATCAATGATAAATTAAATGACGATTAAGATGAAGCAATAAGTGCTAGGGTGTTGCAATGGCAAGGCCCTTAGCAATGGCTTCAAGAAAAACGACTCCTTGGAAAAATCTAGTAGGTGAATAGTTATTGAGATAAGGACAATAACATGAGCTTAATCTCGTAGGGTTTTCAGCTAGCAATTTCATAATCTTAGTAAAATTCAAAGTAAATATACTATAACCATTCAAAGGAAAGAATAATTGCATAATTTTACTTACATTCACCAAGAATAATCTAGCATATGCCCTAGTTGAAGACTTTCCACCGAGAAAATGACCAAAAACACCAAGATTAGCCTTCCTCCAACAAGTGTGCACTAAATTTATGTCACAAAACCCTAAGTAGGGCACAAATTTCAGACCTCACAAGTGTGAATGAAATATGATGAAAAATAAGGAGGATTTCCCCCCTATTTATACAATAATAATGACCAGAATTAGGTCAAAAAGGCCGACATGGCCAGTTACAAATAATATCCACTTTTTACATTAAAATTCATAATAAAACCCTAAATCAAGATGATAAGGTGATGTCATTCCCTTTTAGGGTGACGTTAGGCATTTTTTGGGCAATGTTGGCCTCCTAGAGAAAAATGTTAGGCCTTATTGGGCCTCAGGAACCTGCCACATGTGCCACTTGGCACACAACTACCTCCAAAACATCCCAAAACATTGGATGACATCATGGGTGACCTGGGCGATGTCATGGGCCTTCCAAGGCCTACATAATGGTGGAAAGGGCACAACCCCCTTGGGTCCAAGCTTGCCAGGCTGCCCTTGGTGAAACGTCCTCCTCTCTCTCTGGTGCAATCCTTTGATCTGTCTTTGCCCCCTGCTGGGGTCTCAACATCCATCTGGTGGGATTTTAGCCCCATGGAGGTCTAAACTAATCATCTCCCCATGTGTAACTGTCTATCGGGTGCGGCCCTGCAACATCAAGAGATACACCCTCCATTGGCTCATAAGTCATAGGGATCATAACAATTTCAATCACATCCAATAATCAAGTTATTAAAAATGTGCATAAAACCCCCTTTACCTGGACAAGTGCTCAAAGACGTTATGCTAATCTGCAAGCCAAGTTTGGAGGGAATGCTAGGATGTCCTATTGGGCTAATTTTCATTGTATGTGGGATGTTTCTGGGAAAAGTAAAATCTAGGACATGTGAGTGGATGAGGTGGTAAGGGATGTCTGGGCAGTGGCTGCATTGATAGAAAGCAAATACATGGCTTACCTGTGGGTGCCTCTAAAGAGGGTGAGATGCACCTTTTCATGGATGCAAATGTTTATGTTTTAACCTAGGTCTGCATCCCCTGCCTCTCCTCTCTTTTTCATATGCCTTCATCAAATTTTCCTCTTATGGTTGGTTAAGTCATTTTCCCACTACTGAGTGTCTTGGCCCTTATTCGTCTTTTGAGTCTTTGCGTGTTTCTTTTATGTTTTTTCTTGAAGAGATGAAACATACGTCGTGTTTGGTTCGAATTGCTTGTCATCATGTTTTCGATGGATTGGGCTCACCACAGGTTTCCCAAGCATTTTTGTATGTACAGGGAATGCCCATGCACACGACGTAGTGATCCAGTGCAACAAATTTTGTGCTCAGACTGTGGGAACAGACAGGTAAATTTTCAACAGTAAAGATCCACCAAGAAAATCATATCAACGGTTGTTTTCCATTCGGGGATGAAGAATTGTGCGGAGTTTAACACCCAAATTCATCATAAGACCCAAAGCTCAAATTGCTGAAGACCCGAAGAGAATCTGGGTCATTCATCTATCATGACACGTGGCGACAAATCATCTACTTTGACGATTTTCACTTCTGGATTTTTCCAAGCACAAACATTCGAAACTCTTAAAGAGCCAATCACCCGAAGTCCCTAAGTGAATCGGGACCATACATCAACGGAGACACGTGGAAGCAGATCGTCCACTTCGAGAGTTTTCCTCCAAGAGATCTTCATGCTTAACATTGAAACTCCCAAAGCCCAGATCTCCGAAGAGAATATGGACCATTCGTCGATCACGACACGCAGTAGCAGATCATTCACTTTAGAGATTTTCCTCTGGGATATTTTTAGGTTTCACGTTCAAAAGTCCCAAAGATCCAAGGACCCGAAGTCTTGAAGTAAATCTATACCATCCATCAGATGGGGCACATGGCGATAGATTAGTTACTTCGACGATTCTCCTCTAGGAAGTTTGAAGCACTAACAGTTGAAACTCCCGAAGCCCGAAGTGTCGAAGAACGTGGCAACCAACAGTTGAGACACATGGCACACTCATGAGGCAGGACACATGACATTCATCTCAGGTCATTTGGTTCTGTCATTCATCCATTTCCTCGTGACACGTGTCATCGTTCTTTCCAATACACCTCAACAGTCGTGACATCATACGACATCAGACCGCCATGTCACTTCGGCGATTTTACTCTCAGAGATCTTCACGCTTGACATTTGAAACTCTCGAAGCCCGGACTTTCGAAGTGAATCTGGACCGTTGATCCCAGGTCCACGAGAACCGTCGATCCTTGCAATAGGTAAATGTCACCCAGATCTCGGATCGTAATCAAATCGATGACTATAGTTCATTGCGAGGATGCAAACTGCCCGGACGTTAATTTTCCAGAGCGGTCCCACAATTTAAACCATGGTTTTGTTGGTAGGGTACGTGGCATCTTCTGGTGAATTACGGGCCCAAAGGTGGTCTAAATCCAAACCACCCTCAACATCCCCCACAATCACATGCTTGAATGACGTCAGATCACTGCGTCACCTCACACGTCATTTCCCCTCATCCTACTCACTACCCTCACTCCTCTCACAACTCAACACTTGTCCTCCGTTAAGCCCCACATTGATCTCTGTCGGCGGTGGCCCACCTACACCCCCCTTCGAGTTTCTCTCGAGTTTTTTTTCAATATAGCCCCCCTCTCGAATTTCGCCACCTATTTTCCACTCACTTCCCATCCCTCACTACACGTCATCTATCCTCACATCCATTCATTCTGTCCCCCGATTGGATGCTCGTCTCCACGTCTCCCCTCATATCCGATGGGTCAACAACCATTCCAGTGAAGCTATTTCACAGGAACAGATGGCAGCTGACAAGGTCCATACATAGTGCACTTGGCTTTTGAAAGCTCAGGCATAGACAAAGAGGTAAGTCTCAGTCATAGGTCGATGTAGATTAGTTCCAGAAACACTTTAGAAAGCTATGTTCATCCAGCGGGTTATCTCTAGTGGCCTCCAACCACTCGCAGACATGTAGTCGTTCAACACATAGCTTTTCTCTATCACTTTGAGGCCTATTTTCAGCCACTCAGTTCCTCCAGCACATGCATCAGTTCTGTCGCAAAGACAGTAGTAGTTTTATTTGATTAAGTCCAACATTTTCCTAGATTAGATGCAAGAGTGGTCTTCTGTGTGTGATAAGAACCACTCTTGATGATTTATTCTAGTATCTTAGTAAAGTTAATATTTTGTTTTACAGACAGTTCCCTAGATCGAGGTCTCAATCCCCTAAGGATGAGAGCCTCTGCAACTCTTTTAAATAGTTATTTTTTTGGATATTGAAGAGGTCAGAATTTTTGAGGCAGGAATAAAAATACAATAGACTGGTTGGACCCATTTTATGCATGGATTAAATCTCTCTACCTGGTGAGCATACTCTTGATGATAGTGTTTCGTTCAACTCTTCATGTGTTTTCATTCTTATCTTGAAAATAGTTTTTGATTTGTGCAATGTACATTTCATTTCCTTTCAGCTATTGTATGACTTATTTTTACTGATATGCAACTTGTCAAACAACTAATGCTTTGGTGAACATTTTTTTTCTGCAGCTTGTGGGAATTATTGTGTTTTGATACATGGTTGATGTCTTGAAATGATATTTTAAGTATTGAACTTCTTGCAACAGATTATTATTTGAGTGGTTTGTTGTTTCCCTCTGTTTTCTATAATTTCATTGGTCTGTCATTAGTGTGCCATCAGCCAAGGAGGGCCCTCATCCATATCATTCTGCCAACACAAACTTGTCTTTGTATTGATAGAATAACCCTCAAACCAACCAAAAAAAAATTAAAAGAAGCAATCATTCTAAAATGATAGGTGGCCTATCTTTTCCCTTTAGCAGTCAGGTGTAGAATTTAGGACCAACATCTTTTGGCACCATTGCCAAGGAATGGAGTAATGAAATACATTTCCCTGGGAGAATGGCATTGATCAGCTCTGATATTTGATGGTGAACAAAGATCAGACACAAACAGACTGCCATTTTTCACCTGGCGACTTCACTGAGTAAAATTTAAAGAAGAAATACTGGCGCCCATAAAGGGATTCAACAGATCCAAATCTGAAAATAGCAAATCCAAGAAGGATGATTATAACCCTGAGAATAATAGAGTAGGCTCTGAGATAGAAAGGCAACTAAGGAAATCTGTTGTAGCTCAGAGATACTCTTTCCCCCCTCAAGGGAAAAGATGCCCACCAAGAGAATACTTCAAACCATCATCACGAGCAGCTTGAATTTGCTAGCCCTGAGAATCATAATTCCAACGGGGCTTAGACATCCCCTACTCCTGATTCCATTTCAACATCCAGTCCTGTATCCACTCCTGTATCTCCCATAAATTTGCAGATTCCTATTGTTCAATCCATGTTCGTTAGTAGGATGGATGTCATAATTGCTGCCAGATATGCGCCCTTAGTGCTACCTATAGTTTTACATGCACTCCCAACCATAGATTACATGAAATATATGCCAAGATATAACGGGGAAGGTGAAATAACCGCTAAAGAGCATCTGGTATCCTTTTACAGTTTTGCAGACAACTTTAACATTGATTATTCAAATGTGTGGATGAGGTTGTTTGTACAGAGTCTGGATGGGGAGGTCAGAAAATCGTTCAGAAGTCTTCCTCCAACCTCCATTACAGATATTGAGGCGTTAGATGAAGCTTTTATAAAGAAATGGGGAGATAAGAGAGATTATCTCTATTACATCACTGAATTTGGGGCTCTAAAGAGAAAGAATGGTCAATCTATTTCAGACTTCACCAAGAGATTCAATAAAATGTATGGTAGAATCCCAGATGAAATCAAACCAACTGAAGCCTCTGCCAAGATCACTTATGCTAATGCATTTGACACAGATTTATCCCTCCTCTTGAGAGAGAGAAGATCGAACAAACTGTTATCCATGCAGGAAGCAACCATTGAAGTTGAATCTAATATTTTTGCATCAGACAAATTAAAGACTAGATCTGATAAAGAGAAGAAAAAATAGAGAGAGGATTTCCCTACCTCCTCTAACCCGGCTACATCTGATCCCCAAATTGAAGAGATGACTAAGAATTTGAAGGATCTGACTTCTGAGATAGCTAAGCTAAAATGAGAATCCAAACAACTGAATAGAACTTTTCAAGGGGTTGGTAATAGAAATCATAACCAATTCAGAAGGCCTAATGGCGTTCCTCAAGTAATGCAGAGGGAAAGGAGAAATGGTGATGATCAAAGGATAATGCCCCCTTTCCAAAACAATTAGATTGAGGAGATAGATGCAGATAATGATGTTGTGGATGATACTGTTGTGCTTTTCAATGAGACAGATTATTATACCAGTCATTTAACACAACAAGAATATGAGGTAGCTCAGTTTTCAAATCAACTTGATGATCAGATAGGGGAGGAGGGAGTTATTCAAGGTCCACCCAAGAAGAAATACGATTTGAGGACGAGAAGTGGAGATTCCAAAGCCATTACCTTCGATCAAAGAAAACAAGCAGAATCTCCTCCCAAGCCAAATCCAAATAAAGGTATGCCATCTAAAACTCTACCATCTCCACTATCAAAACCTTCTTCCCCTAAAACAAAGGAAGTTGATAAGCCACCAACCTTGGTCAGCCTGGAACATGAGATGAGAAACATCAAGATTCCTATCCCTTAGACATAATTGTTAAAAAACAAACCTTTCAAGAAATCCATCACGAAAGTTCTGCAACCAACTCCTTCTAGTGTATCTTCCGATGTCATTAGTCTACAGGATGAAAACCCAACCATTATTGTGGGTTCACACACTGAGTATGGTTCTGATGTTTCTCCTCCTTTCTATATATCTCTGAATGTCCATGATAAGATCCTGCACAACTGTCTTATGGACTCAGGAGCCTCTCACAATGTCATGCCCAAAGTTGTTATGGAAGAACTAGGTATAGAGATTACTAAACCTTACCAAGACCTGTATTCATTTGATTCTAAGAAAGTAAAATTCCTGGGATTGATAAAGGATATGGTGGTTTCTCTAGAAAAATTACCCATGA
Source organism: Picea glauca (assembly GCA_000966675.3). Taxonomy (NCBI): domain Eukaryota; kingdom Viridiplantae; phylum Streptophyta; class Pinopsida; order Pinales; family Pinaceae; genus Picea; species Picea glauca. The sequence continues at coordinate 48,144 of JZKD02S0693930.1, forward strand.
AGAGTGTAGTGATGGACATCATGGTGGCCGACATCCCCCCAAAGTTTGGCATGCTATTATCCAGAACTTGGGCTAAGAAGGTTGGAGGATCATTGCAAATGGATCTCACATATGCCACCATTCATGTGTTTGGTGGTGAGCACAGGAGGATATACAGAGAGGTAAGGTTAGCCTACATAGTCAATGACCATCAGAACCAAAGAAATCACCCCATTTATGATGTTGAGGATGAGATGGGTTCGTCTTTATTTAATTTAAACGACGATGAACCTGAAATATCAGTCATCCAACGCAGAGATCAACCAATGACTGGTCAACAAAACAGGGCGTGGAAGATGTATTTCGATGGATATTCATCAAAAGAAGGATCTGGTGCAATTATTCTCCTCATTTTCCCTTCAAAAGAAGTTATAACCCTCTCTTATAAGATGGAGTTTGAGACTACTAACAACCTAGATGAATATGAAGCTCTGGTATTGGGATTAAGGGCTGCCAAAGACATGACCATTGATTGTTTAGAAGTTTTTGGTGATTATGAGTTGGTCATCAATCAAGTGAGGAATATCTATCAAACTAAGAAACAGAGGCTCAAGCAGTACATAAACGAGGTATGGGACCTGATCGATAATTTCTTTCTAGCATTTAACCTCTCTTTTATTCCCAGAGAACAGAATCAGAGAGTTAATTCTCTAGCCTTAGTTGACAACACGTTCAAGCCTCCCATTGGCCCAAATATTAAATATCAGGTGGAAATCAAACATAGAAAAACCATACTAGACAACACAAAGCACTGGCAAGTCTTTAGTGACGATTTGGAGTTGCAAAGATTTATTCACACTATTGATGAATTCTCCAATATCTCAATTGATCAAGAAAGTCAAGAAGATGAAAATGAGGAATTAAAAGGTCAAAAAGCCTCTCATCTGCTGAACATAGTGGTTGGTCATGATATTGTAGAACTGAAAAACCAACCATAATCCAAAAGGACTAGTGCCTTTGGAAAGATTGTTCGACAGTAATGATGTTTACAAAGGAACTGCCATGAAGGATCAAGAAGAAGAGGTGGCATAATGCAATATTGGGACCACTGAGAGTCCCAAGATCATCAAGTTGTCCAAAGCATTAGTTGCAGAACAAAAAGACAGGTATGTCAGCCTCCTTAAAAAAAAATTTGATACTTTTGCATGGTCCTATGAATATTTGAATACATTTGATACTAACATCATCCAGCATAAGATCCCTCTAAAAGCTAGCTCCAAGCCATTCAGATAGAAAATTCGACAATTTAATCCCGTGTTAATGTCCATAATTGAGAAAAATATAAAAATAATGTTGGATGCCAAGATTATTGTACCATTGAGGTATTCAAACTGGGTGGCCAACTTAGTACCCGTAAGGAAGAAGAGTGGGGATATACACTTGTGTGTCGATTTCATAAATGTAAACAAGTGTTATTTGAAGGACAATTACCCCCTCCCCAAGATGGACCATATTTTACAGAGGGTGGTAGGTGCACACAAAATTTCCTTATTGGATGGATACCCTGGTTATAACCAGATAGCACTTTGTGAGGAAGATAAGGAAAAGACAACGTTCACCACCCCGTGGGGAACATTCATGTATGACAAGATGCCCTTTAGGATCATGAACACAGGGGCCACTTTTCAGAGGGCCATGGACATAGCTTTTGTGGGGGAGAAAGAGAAATTTATGGTCATATACCTAGATGACATTACCATTTTCTCCAAGTCTGACGAGGAACAATTGTAGCATTTGGAGTAGGTCTTCAAGAAATGTAGGAGGTATGGGATATCTCTCAATCCTAAGAAGTTTCACTTTGCCATGCCAGAAGGAAAGCTCATGGGCCACATCATATCAATGGGAGGCATAAAAATTGATCCAAAGAGGGTTTGTGCCATTCAACAAATCAAGATCCCCAAAACAAAAAGGTTGTTCAGTATTTTATTGGTAAGATAAACATCCTCAGACATTTTGTGCCTAATTTTGCTGAAATTCTAAAGCCTATTACTAACATGTTGAAGAAAGATGCTATGATAAAATGGTCATCGAAGGAAAAATCATCTTTCCAAACAATCAAGCAAGATTTAGTTGAAGCACCTGTATTGGCCAGCCTTGACTATACCAAATATTTCTTCATCTTCTCCTTTGCCTCAAAGGAAACAATTGTTATTGTATTGTTGCAGAAAAAATGAGGAAGGGCACGAGCAACCCATAGTCTTTTTTAGCAGATCCGTCTAAGATTTTGAGCTCAAGTATGATATACTAGAGAAGCAAGCTTACACCCTGGTCAAAGCACTCAAGGCCTTCAGGGTTTACGTGCTACAGTCTAGTATAATGGCCTTTGTTCCTAGAAACAGTGTAAAAGAGATTATGGTCCATCCAGACAGCGAGGGGAAAAGAGGAAGATGGATTGTCAAACTATTGGAGTATGAATTGCACATAAAATCCACCAAGATGATCAAGGGGAAATGATTGGCCAAATTGTTATCAGAATCAAACTGCAAGGTGATAGAATTGCATCAGATCTTCACCCAATTAGATACACCCATCATACAGCCTGGACAAGACAACTTATAGGTATTTGAAAAATATTCCTCTTCACCTTGGTATAAAAACATCATCTATTTTCTACAACATTTTGAATGTCCACCAGATGTGAAGAAGACAAAGGCCAGGTCTCTCAAATTGAAAGCCATCAAATTCTACATTTCAAACCAAAACTTGTATTGGAGAGATCCTGATGGCATCCTGTTAAGATGCCTTGATGAAAATGAAGCTAAACAAGTCACAACAAAAATGCATAGAGGAGTGTGTGGAGGGAACCAGCATTGGAATGCCACAATTCTCAAGATCCTGAGGGCAGGATACTACTGGACCACCCTTTTCTTTGATGTGTTTGCCACTGTTAGAGCCTGCAATGAATTTCAAATTTTCACAGGGAGGCAGAAGTTACTATCACTGCCCCTGAAACCTATCTAAGCTAGTAGTCTGTTTCGGCAATGGGGATTAGACTTCATAGGAGAAATAAATCTACCCTCTAGTGGAAAACACAAGTGGATCCTCACTGCCACCCACTACTTTACCAAATGGATTGAGGTTGTGCCCACTAGGAATTCCACTGACAAGGTAATTATGAATTTCCTAGAAACTAATATTTTTTCCAGATTTGGTTGCCCCAACAATCTCGTAACGGACAACACCCAAGAATTCAAGTACAAATCCATGATTTACTTTTGTGGAAGTCACAACATTTCCTTGACACATTCCACACCCTATTACCCTCAGGGAAATGGCCTGGCAGAATCATCAAAAAGACTCTCATCAGAATCATAAAAAATTTGTTGACTGAAAGAAAGAAATCCTAGGACTCTAAACTCAAGTATGCCCTATGGGATGATAGGATCAACACTAAGAAGTCTCTGGGAACCTCACCATTCCAGCTTGTTTATAGCATAGACATTGTTTTTCCAACTCAACTTGGTATACCAGTCCTGAAATTCTTACAGGAGGATATTGAGGAACCCAATGACATCCAACGGAGGATCTTCCAGATTATAGAAGTTCAATAGAGAAGAGAAGCACTTGCTCAGAGAACAGAGGCATACTAGAGCAAGATCAAATCAGCCTTTGATAAGAAAACCAAGAAGGAGATTTTTCAGGAAGGTGACCTAGTTTTGAGGTGGGATGCCAGAAGGGATGACAAGTCCAAGCACGAAAAATTCGACAACCTCTAGTTTGTCCCTTTTAAGGTGATTGAATTTCTAGACAAAAACATGTTCATCCTACACATTCTAGATGATACAAAGATCTTTGGAGGCCCAGTAAATGGGCACTTCCTAAAACACTACTTTGTTTGAGGATTGGGGAAGGTCCCTCTTGTACCATAGACACTTTCCTTTATTGTTTCTTTTGATTAGTTAGTTGTGAATGAATAAAGACTCCATAGCCCAACAAGGCACTGGGGTGTAGTTTCAATTTTTAGTTCAATAAAATGCATGGCTGAGGGACAATAACAGATACACAGGGCTAACAGACAAGAAACGAAGGTAAGTGATGAAAGGTAAGAGAAATGATCTAATCTCAAGGCACCGATCTACATTTCTTAGCACCTCACAGGGATGATCTATCCCTAGTTGGAGCCAATGTTGTAAACTAGGTCTGTATCCCCTTCCTCTCCTCTCTTTTTCATATGCCTTCATCAAATTTTCCTCTTCTGGTTGGTTAACTCATTTTCCCACTACTGAGTGTCTTGGCCCTTATTCATCTTTTGAGTCTTTGCGCGTTTCTTTTATGTTTTTTCTTGAAGAGACGAAACATACATCATGTTTGGTTCAAATTTCTTGTCATCATGTTTTCCATGGATTGAGATCACAATAGGTGTCCCAAGCATTTTTGTATGTACAGGGAATTCCTGTGCAGACGACGTAGTAATCTAGTGTAGCAAATTTTGGGCTCAGACTGTGGGAACAGACAGGTAAATTTTCAACGGTAAAGATCCACCAAGCAAATCATATCAACGACTGTCATCCATTCGTGGATGCATAATTGTGAAGAGTTTAACACCTAGAGTCATCAAAAGACCCGAAGCCCGAACTATCGAAGACGCGAAGAGAATCTGGGCCATTCATCTATCATGACACACGGCGACATATCATCTACTTCGACGATTTTCACTTCGGGAGTTTTCCAAGCACAAACATTCGAAACTCCCGAAGAGCCAAAGACCTGAAGTCCCAAAGTGAATCAGGACCATACATCAACAGAGACACGTGGAAGAAGATCGTCCACTATGGGAGTTTTCCTCTGGGACATCTTCACGCTTGACATTTGAAACTCCCGAAGCCCGGACTTCCAAAGTGAATCTGGACCATTGATCCTAGGTCCATGAGAACTGTCGATCCTAGTAGCTGGTAAATGTCACCCAGATCTCAGATCGTAATCAAATCGACAACTATAGTTCATTGAGGGGATGCAAACTTCTCGGACGTTAATTTTCCAAAGCGGTCCCGCAATTTAAACCATGGTTTTGTTGGTAGGGTATGTTGCAACTTGTGGTGAATTGTGGGCCCAAAGGTGGTATAAATCCAAACCACCCTCAACATCCCTCACACTCACGTGCTTGAATGACATCATATCACCGCGTCATCTCCCCTCATCCTACTCACTACCCTCGCTCATCTCACCACCCGACACTTGTCCTTCGTTAAACCCCATGATGATCTTCGTTGGCAGTGGCCTACCTCTCAAGATCAACGATTTTCAAGAAATCAGACCCCCCCCCC